>JAHZNG010000624.1:0-10035 GCA_027744375.1 Orchesellides sinensis
TTTACTAGCAAAGACCGAGTTTTTGGTTCTATCTATATTCTATCAAAATTACATTTGTAACAAGAACCGGAGCAGTAAGGTTTTTGGTCGGGGATATGATACCATCGTTCAGGTAAGAATGCATAGGGTTTTATGTTAAAACATATTTTAATGAGACATTCCTTATAGTTTGTTGCATTATACATCTGAATTACACAATATTTAATGACTCCTTACTAAGTTAAATGTCTTGGAAAACTGTACATAAAAATGAATATGATTTTTTTCCTGAAAATCTAATCTACTCGATTTACCCTTCTATATGAAATGTTTCTGGCAAAATAAAAAATCACAATAACTGACAGTGTTTAGTCACAAGATATCAAAATTTGTTTAAAACGTGGCTTAATAATTTATTCAAAAATGTCTCAATTGAAAATCTTTCTCATTATATATATGTGATAACAGTAAAAGTTCATAATATATTCCTTATTATTATTACACAGTTAAGGTCTCTACATTACATATCATTAAATTAAATTACATACACAATATAATTCTGACTTGTGGTGATTATCCATAATAATCTATATTAAATTAAAGGTAATCTAACTTCTACTTTCTATTTACATGAGAAAAACAGTAAGGATCTTTTCTTGGCTCACTTTTACAAATAGCAAGAGTTTTTACAAGATGTATTTATATGTATATATTTAGTTACATTTACAATATAATTATGCTAAATACATCGAATAGACTAAAAGTACTATTTTGTCATTTGGATTTCCTTTTAGGGATCATCATCGACTGAGGTGACGTGGATGATACTGGATTCTACCACGTATCAGTACTATTACTCATAATAAATTCATTATGTATTAAATTTGTCTTTAACTCACTGGGATCATTTCTTTAAACTTGATCGTAGTATAACTCTTTTATGCACCACAAAAAATATAACAAAAATCAGTAAGATAGACTTTGATTTGCTTTGTTGACTTGACACATGTGAAACATTTGTTTAAATAACTGTAGTCTGTAGTTATTTTTAAGGAATAATACTAGCATTACTTGGACTTAAAATTAAACAACTTCACTTCTTCCTCTCTCCTACCTATGCCTTTCTACGTCATGCTACTTACGTTCCTACTAAAGCTCACTAATTTTATACTATTTGAGTTTGATGATCATATCCGTCATCTATGCATATCTTTCTAATAACGTAACCGAAATCACTTTCTTAGATGTCTCTACAATCATTCTAACCCCAGAAACTGGACTAACTGACTGAAAGCCCGACTGAAAGTGTGAATTGTTTTTTCTTTTCCCTGTCCCCGGCTTTCTCCAATCGACCATCCTCAAATCTATAAAAACCGACCACAAAATTATTATTTTTAAATTTTTAAATTAGAATGGTTTTGTTCATGAAAGAATCAAAGGCAACTTTCGTAACGCACCTAAACATTATCAATGTCAAATGTAGAGAGGGCCCTTCAATCTATAAAATTGAGCGAGTCTTCATTATCCCTGAAATTAAGAAAATATATTCAGTAAATACAATGCAATCTTAGTCACACAGATATATGTTTTGATAAAACTGTATTAATCAGATAAGATCAAATCGCCATCATGGATTTTTAATACCGGGTTATCTAAATCCCCAAAAACCAACAACAGGCAAGACATCTGACTCAAGGCTACGATTCTGCATTTTACTGCGGACTCAAATAGCCCAAATCAAATGCACATTCACCTGGTGATTTCTGAAGACCTTTTGATATCACCAGCTTTTTTGTACTTTCTCAGATCTCGGCTTATCATCACATTTTTAATAAAACACATGTTGGCGAATTATATTAACAAAGATGAAAGAAAAATTCTTACATGGAGAATCAACACAGAAGTCCATGGACAACTATATCTTCTGTCCCTTAAAGCCATTAATCATTCTAAAAGTCATAAATTAAATTACATATTAGTAAACAAAGTTTCAACCCAGTCAGAAATAAAAAAGCTGCTAGGTAAATACAATTACTTACCGAGAGGTCGCCCTACTATGGCCCTTCAGCCCAAGGAAAACCTTGACTTTTAACTTGACTGCATCTTCCACATCATGAATTCGTTCCATTCCACCAAGTCTTTTTCTTCGATATTAGTTGTATTTTTCTTTTAGTGATATCCCCAGATAATCACACAGCCCCCGCATTCTCGAGGTTATTCATTACATTAACGACTTTGTTATAAACTTCTACTCTACGAACATTACGAACTTAAAACCAAAACCGACTATACAAGGCATTCTCTACCCTCTGCTACTCCTACCTGACTTTGACTTAACTAGCAAGAATATTAACTAATCCCTTCAAATCCTGTGGCAGTTTTACAATAATAAGAATTTTCCTTCTTCAATTACAATATTAAAGGTCGAGACCGTCAGTGTGTGATTAACATACGGTGACTTGAGAAATTTTTTAAACACTTTACTCAACAAACAGTGACGGTGACCACTAGGAGCTTAGACAGAGCACATCACATTTTACTACTAAACGTTTATCATGATGTATATTATTTCTAGACTATAAAAGTGAAGGTACAAAAAGACAACAGGAGGGACATCGCACAAACATATAAATTTCTCTTTTCTAGAAATAAGAGTATCATTAGATTTTTAAATACTTGGCAGCATCATAAAACTCTGTTGACTTGCTTCTTATTCTTCGATCTTAAATTAAAACTTTTACAAAAATACAAATCAATAAAGACTTTACAAATGTGATGTTTAAAAGGTACCAACAAAAACTCGATTAAAAATTGCATGAAAATTTGCAAAAACGACCGTTGTTCCTCTTGAACTTATGAACTTGCTGGTCTTTAGTTACAATAACGGCAGTAATCTTAAAATAAAATTTTATAAGTAGATCGATACAAACAGAATATAAAAGAAAATTTAGCTCTACAATAATAACAACTACTCCATCAAAATATTGTGTAAATGCAGTCTGCATTGGTGGGAGACAGTTGGTATTTGCAAATAAGATCCAATTGAACGCTTGTAATTTTACATATTTTTTCTGGCAGTATTAACTTTCTTGATTTACTAATAAATTTAATACGCATTGAGGCTTTTAGTATATCATGATGATGACCCCGGAGAAATTTGACAATGTAACGTTAAAATTATTGGTAAAACTATACTGTAACGTATCACACATCCTGAGTCGGTAAATTAAGTAAAATATTGAATACTCCATTCCTATTTTTTTCTTGACACAATGTTTAACCTTAGATTTGGATAAAAACTTTGATAATAAAACCAGACACATGTAAACTACGTGACCTTTTTGATTTCCTAAATTCTCGAGCTAATATATTTACTTGCTACATTCCCTACCCAGAGATTCTTGTCTTAAATTTCAAAGTTTTAGTCGATGCCTACAAGTTTTCGAAGGTCTGGTGCCATCATCACAACATTCTTTGGCTGTCTTGACAAGATTGATACAATCTCTGGATGATCCCGGCTTCGAACAGATGGAACAACCGGGGCTGCTGGTGCTACAACAACTGAAGCTCTTCTCGATCCCAAATTTAATGGCTGCTCGTTGTCAAACTCATCCTCTTCCACATTCCCTCCATCCTCCTCCTCTAAGTCATCTCTACCTTGTTCAACTAGAAGCTCGTTCTGTTTTACTAAGTTGGAATATAAACGTTGATGAGATCGGATAAATTGAGATTGAGATGAAGATGACGAGGAAGGTGAAAGCGAAGATGAGGGAAGAGGAGATGACGACCTTTCCACCTTGAGACTTAACGGTAGAGGCATTTCTTCTGCGTCGTTATCACTGGCATGATCATCAACAACACCAACACTGCATGGAATAACCGGCGAGCCACTGAGAATCTCTAAAAGCTTAGAATGCCTCGACTGGAAATCTGGGTTTACAGGTTGAGTAATTTGCCTTCTGATAACTCCTCTTTGCGCAGGCAAAGGTGGACTGGCCGTTGTTGTTGAGACCAATGGAGATGAGTAAATCTTTTCAGCTTGGCCCCGCAAATTCATCAGCAGAGCTTCTTCTAACTGACTTCTGGACACTGCTGGAGAAACTGGTCCGGCCAACACTGCAGGAGATGATGATGCCGGTGAAAGCAGAGCGGGTATAATCTGATGTTGCCGGTTATTACTATTACTGCGCGTTCCACCCGCTGCAAACTTGGCATCCGCTTCTTTGATTCCCTTGCAACTGGTCCGCATGTGCGCCAGCAAGTTATCACTTCGCTTGAAAGCATGAGTACAGAAGCGACAAACATAGCGCTTGATGTGACTATGTGTCTTGACATGTCGGTTGAGAAGAGGCAGCTTCTTGAAACGGAGATCACAAAGGGAGCATTTGTAAGGTCGCTCTTCATTATTATTACTACTACTATTATCACTTAATTTCACGTTTCTATTAGTATTAACTGATAGTAGGGACGAAGGATTCCGTAAGTTATTCTCAAATGATGGATATCTTCCCCCACTTGGTGGCTCATACGGTCTTCCTTTCTGGAGCAAGCTTGCCAAAATGTTGTTGCGAGGAGGGGAGCACTCTCGCCTTCTTACATCCTGCCCTCCATGTCCATACTCTAGCCGACGTCTTTTCACCAACTGGTCCTCGGGCATTGTCAACAAGTCCCGGAGTTTGGCATAAGGTTCATATCCGTTATTGTTATTATTACTTTCATTGTTGTTGTTATTGTTATCATGATGATGATGACCATTCCGACTTCCTTCATTATGTTGTGACTGTCTTCGCTGAGATGTTGCAGGATTCACAGTGTTGCTAGTCGTACTCCGGAGGATTCTCTCAAGGATTTCAGATCTACCCCTTGAGTTACTATTTTGAGATGATTGTGGAGGTGGGAGTGGATCCACACATGTTGTGGACACTGTCGGGGATGACGGTGCCATTGAGATGGGTACAATACATGAATTACTATTAGACCGCTTCTGCCCCCTTCGGCGTCTCACAATATTCCCAATTGCAGTTTCCAGTCTGGATGCCTTTCTCCGGAACCCTGATGTTGTCGACGTTGGAATGTTATCGTCTAAACAGTCATCCCCGCCCGCTGAGCTCCCCTCCAGACTGCTAACTAGTGATGCGGTGTCATCCTCAGAGTAATCCCCTCCCCTACTACTTGCACTACTTCTACTCCTCCTGTCCCGAATATTTGCTCCATTTAAATAATTCATAAAAATAGGACTATCATTCTCATCCGGACTACTAAAGTTGGAGCTGCTGTCTACTGTATGGGGAGAACTTGCGGTAGACCTACTACTACTTCTGCTCCTATCATCCCTGCAAAAGTCTAGATTTTGGCTGTCGGCTTCTTCCATCATGTCTTGTTCCCTACTTCCTACAACAGGTAGTCCACCACCACGACACTCTACAACCTGCACACGACTTGTTATCACTAGCCCAAGTCCATTCCCATTATCATTACAATTATCCCCCTCCTCATGATCAAGTTCTTGTGGCAGTAACTGTAGCTCTTCACTATTTTTTGGTTTAAATGATTTGGGTGCTGTCAGGAGCCCATACAATATAGGAAACTCCTCACATGGCTCCAGCTCCGTCGGTGGGGATTCTGCCCTGGGTTTCCCATCATGACAAATAGGTTCCATCTTTACCACCGGCTCATCAATTACATTCGTCATTTTCTTCTCCATTAAAACTTCCATTTTTTCCTCCACAAATTCACTTATAAACTTACAATGTATTCAAATGTACACCGAATCTAGGACACCAGTTTTCTAGATCGTTTTATATTCCTCTTCTAGGTCACCCTCCACTTAGCTTCCTCACAAAACTTCACTTGCAATGCACTTTCCCCTTCTTGCCAGTGACACTGTTACGTCGTCCTTATTATTCTGAGTGATGATTGTAGACGCAGAATAATTATTACCATTGTTGCTTTCCCTCTTGTTACTATTCTCGTCAGGCATTATCATTATTGCACTTGTTCTTATGGGTTGAGAATAATAATCCATTCTTTCCTTATATCTCTTCTTCAACTTCACTACACCCACGACATTTTACACATCACTATCACCACCGTCATTTCCTTTCTCTCAAATATACTTTTCACATAAAAGACAACAATGACTGCAAAATCTGGTTCAGTAGATCACCTCTTCACTTCTTCTTTCTCTCATTCACACATAAAACTCCTTTGATTACAGGTTTCTAATTCCTACTCACTTTCAACAGAGATTACTGTTGAAATGAAAATCACTTCACAACAATGTTGAATGTACGTTACATTAAATTACCACAACAAATTGTCAAGTTCAAGTTTTTCTTGATATTCTTCATAAACACACGTCTGCATACAACGGCGTTCACACGATAACTGCTACAGACTCAATGTCAAACGCTGAGTGAGCCAAGCCAAGCCACGTTGTTTTGTGGAAGTGATACGTTATATGTGGATGTTGTTTCTGCTTCCTTGTCTTTGTCAAAGGTTATTGTTAAGGTCAACCTCTGTTCGGCAGCTTCTCTCTCTCTCTCTTCATTCACCATCTAAACAGAACATACAAATAAACACAACATTATTATTACTATATATTCATATTTTTATATGAGAAATATTCCCTATTCTGCCTAAAACGGCTATATATTCTCTCATAATAAAATCTCTTCTTCTTCTTCAACCCAAGCCATGCCACACTCAATCCCATTCATATTACTACTGTGTCTGCCAATAACGCAACATGCTAACCAACGTTCTTTTTTACATGATTACCATTCATCACTTCCCATCTAAAAAATCCTACAAGGCTTTCCGTCTTTTTTATAACTTATCCTGTCTCAAAAAAAATTATTCTCTTCTGTAATACCCTAACATGCCTTGCCTTGAGTTTAATACATTTCGTCACTTCCACAAAAATTCATACAAATTTCTATCAATCTTCCTGCCAAAAATAGTCAAAATTTCAAAACCATCTCTGTCAACAAATTTATCCTTCTTTCACAAAACCAATTCGTGTTAGTGTCACACATACTACATTTCCTTCACTCTCCCAACCATAATTTCTCTTTCAATCTACAAACCAATCACAATCCAATCATACACACAAATTCCGGTTTTAAAACGCTCTCAACATTTCACAAGTCCCAAGGCCACATCCCCTCCAACCTCCCCATCAAAAATACTTCTTTTTTAACTTACCAAACAACTTAAATCTTCTCCTGCTCTACACAAAAACTTAACTCTTACTAATCCCAGTTTCCTCCAAAACACCCTCCAACACTTTTTTAACTGGTGTCACCTCTCCTTAAAAATTGGAATAAAAAATTGCTCCAACCTCCTCCACTTCTCAAAATATATTTGTAAAAAAAATCCTTTGTTGAAGAACAAGAGTACATATGAAAAATAACCTTTAGCTCTCCCAAAATTGTAAAAACACACGCTCAACAGCTTGCATCTGAATGTGCATCACACAAACAAAACTAATACGCTGCTACCTTCCGCAGCAGCCAAAATGAAACTGAGCCAAAGTCTAAGCTTTACCTTCTCTCAACCAAGCCAGAGAACATCACATAGCATAGAATGAAGCTATGTATAAAAGCCTTGTGTATACGTACGGGGCATACGTATACAACATAGGATACCTTATACCTACTACGCTATATGCATAAGGATATTCTTCAACCGGCTCTCCTCGTCATAAGGATAAGGATATTTCTTCTTTACTTTTATGTATTTAGGTATATTTGATATTCTTTTTTTTATCAAGAATTTCTTATAAGCATAAGCCTTTTTTTTATTCATTCATATTCATTTCGTCAACCGCTGCCCATGTGGTCATGAATGATATGTGCATATAAACCAATGCATATACAAAATCAACCTTGTTTCTTCTGTTCTGACGGAATATGAGAAACCATATCAGAATCAGAATATATGAATTCATTCAACTTGTCCTTTGCATTTAGGATATCTCTCTGAGTATTTATGGCATGCTCTACATTACTATAGTTTTTTTATGGTATGCAGTCATCGCATCCTGAAATATGTAGCATACAGGTAAAAAGACAACAATGCAATGCAATTTGAATGTGTGATATACTTATTTTTGTTCACATTGTTGCATTTTATGCAGTGCATTTTTATCTGTTTACAACAGATCCAAATAAAGATCGAGGTGGACAGATAAGGAAACTAAAAGTTCTTTTGATGCCGTTTACGCTTTCATGTTTGTGCTCGTCATCATAACATAAAGTGAACCTAAAAACCTACAATTCTTGTTTAAGTAAAACTTGCATTTATAAAAAAGGCTTCATCTTCTTTTGTACATTTTACAATGCAATATGGAATGTTGTTTGCAGAAGATATTGCAAACTGCATTTTTGCTAGCATCTTATTAATATAATCTATCTGTTAAGTATGTATTGCAATTTTTATTCTAATTGTTCACCAATTTTATGTGAGTTTTCTGCATATTATTCTCGCTCTCCTTTTTTCTCTTTCGAAATACTATTTTTTCTAGTACAAACTTCATCATGAGTCTTGAGCATGTAGTAACTCACGCGGTGCCCTATTAAAACGCCCTGTTGCATACCAGACTAAAAGAACGCACATATAACATACCTAAGCTAAGTAGCCAAGCCATATATTTATGTACTTTTATGCATCAATATTGTTTAGAACAAGTAAAGTGCAGTTTTACACTTTGTTATTAACTCTTTTTATATATGTATTTTTTTCCTGAAGGCATTTCATGAAATCATGCAGCTCTCATTATTTGGACTGGCTTTAGTATATAGCATGGCCTATCACAACATTTGAAAACGTGTTCTTTTCTATAATATGCAGAAGGAGAGAACCAGGCCAAACTGATTTTTCAGAGTAAAGTGAAATCTTCATGAAAAGTGAATCTGGTTGTTGGCAAAAAATCTACTTACAACAATCCAACCGCCATAACACAAGGGTACATGTAAAAACCAGTATTAAAAAGTAAGATTTAAAAAATATCATAATTGCTTATTCTTGTCTTGTTGCATTGTATGCGTATATATGTATTTAATACACTTTATTGCAATGAGCTTGCTCTATAGAGTTTTATTATCATTTTAAAAAGGAAAACGTGTGCTTTCTTTCTCCTTGTTTTACTTTCTGTGTTAAATGGAGATCCACAAACCTCAAAACAATAAGAAAAAATATGATAAACAGCTTTTATCTTCTTGTCTCGCCTACACCCATAGCCTTTCAAAATTTCAATTTCCCTATTAAACTGCATAAATATGCAGTAGTATTATTGTTGTTGCACATACATACACAAACTGGTCTTATATATTACTTGAATGGGCTACACTGTTACTGTCAATATATGAGTTGAGCAATAAACACAGAAAAATATAATTCAACATCATCATCATGATCCTCAACTCAACAATATTATCTTTTGTCTCATCAACAAAACGAAAAGGGAGCAAGTGCAATGAAAGTGAAGTTGATGTGTGTAACACATATTTTAGGTATAATGCATGCATCCCATATGCATTTTGAGATGTTACTGAAAATGTACATATACAAATATGTTATTTGACTAGATTTAGGTAATAAGTCCTCCTTTTCTTCTCTTCCGCATGACATGACCTAATAACATCAAATCACCAAAAGTGAACACAATGTAAATACCTATGCACCACATTTATCATGACATACCATTTTTAAATGCCTTTTGTGCTCTTGCTCTTGCCTCACATAATATCATTATAATGATGTATCGTGCCACATACATATAATTTGATCAGATTCACAGATGCATTTAGAACAATTTGACACTCACAATTTCATACTGCAGTTTCATTCATTACCTAATTGTTTAACATGCGCATACTCATTCGCATTCCTCCTTAAATTATCCTATATACAGCATTTTAAATTTTTCTGCATTATCGTCATAACCTAATTTGTTAACATGTATCTCCAGCAATCTCCAACTAGCCAAAATATCTACCGATAACCTACATTTTTTCCCACTCCGCAATATTTATGTATCTCTTTCTCCTTCCC
>JAHZNG010000625.1:0-23039 GCA_027744375.1 Orchesellides sinensis
ATAATGCAATGCAACCCTTGTACTGTTTTACTCTCGTAATTTTTTAAAACTAACTAGGATAGTGTACCTTTACATTGTCTTTAATAATTTTTTAATAATTTTATTAGCATCAATTACTTGTAGATAAAACAAACATCGGGCTTCGATTATACAAATTAGTAAGGTTACCTATTTTGTTATCGATTACCTATTTTGTTTCAGGAAACGATTGCAGATTTATTTAAACCTGAGAAAAAAGTACTGATGAAATGCACAAAGTCTTACTCAAAACCCTGTTATCGAGACTATTATTGGTACGACAGCCACTTTCCACAATCATTCTTCACTTTCCCCTCAAGTAACACGTTCAAATGCTTAATGTCTCCCTACTCTTTAATTCATCATTTTTTTGACAACTTTGCCCGTATAAACTTGCATTTTAATAACAGTCGAATCATGCGAATTAACTTATCTTCAAGTACTTTGTCTACCAAGAATATTAATAGGATAACACGTACGAAAAAAATACATCTTCTTCTACTCCTTGTTGGTCGGAGATTAGAATTTGATCCTTAGAATAAAATTGTCTTCAAAAGTAACACAGAGACATACAAAGCCGGTCTTTGGATTAGCTCTCTTCAAAAAAATTGGATTGAACAGACAGATGCGCAAGTTCTCAGACTTACTTTATAAAAAATATTGAATTCAATCTCATCTACTTATTATTATCCCAGCAATATTTACTTAAATCAAAAGCAATGTCCATATCCCATCACTTAATTTTTATGCTAAGCTGTTGGATTTTAGAATATTATACGATTTCAATCAAACAGACATCATGTATTTTTCTCTTAGCTATGTCCCTATTTAAAAACGGCATCTTTTACCTTCTTCTTGTTCTCCATTCCAACAACATAACTCTTCATCTGGAAAAAATAATAAAAAACTGGTGAACAATGACGGACACATAACACGTTGCTGTCGTTGTTATGATCGAGCAGCCTGCCCGACTGCACGTTCAAATGCCTGAACACAATCTATGCATATTATTTTAATGTTCATTTTATAACAACGAAGCATGCACAGCCAGATGCTTGAGTGTGCTTTCTTTTCATTTTCTATTTTAAATTCTTCAAACAGCATCTTCTCAAGAGATGACTGTAATAAAGGTTTCATTGTTAGTTGCAACTGCAGCAAACATGTATAACTGTTATTACAATAAGAATAGATCATTTCATGAAAAAATAGAAATGCATTTTCCTTGCATTGATGGCCCAGCTGGGGATCACAATGTCTTGAGAAAAACTGTCACTGGCATTGCAACATCTGCGTCTTTTGTTACCTGCCATCATAGCATAATATAAAAAATGCATTGGAACATATGTATATAGCATAGCTATGTATATACAATACAGGGTACATGTACCCTTTAAAAAAGGGACCCTGTGTAGGTCTATCTGTTCCTTTAGCTAGAATGGAAATGATTATGATCACCATCGTCATCTCTGCTTCTAAAAAAGAAAAAAAAATCTTTGAAGATGTACTTTCATATGAAGAATCATCATCATTGTTGAAGAGAGTGAGGTCAAAGAGTCACGTTATACATTTTTGTTGAGTGATGTGGTGTTGGTTGAAGCTTTAGCTATGCACGTTTATTTTTCATAAGCTACACTCCTCCAAACGCATACTCCATGCATCATGCATGCCTTCATCCGCGATCCGATATGAAAAGGGCATCATCACAAACGGAAGGATGGATGAATGTAAAAAAGATTTGAAATGGACAAACGAGCCTTGTGTGATGCGTTTTTTAAAAGAAACTTACACAGTGCAAGCCCTTCCTTTTATATTATATACAAGCTTGTTTTGTAAATGAGCTTTGAATTGCAGGTTTTGAAAACGTAAGCTGAGACTTAAAGAAGACAGAAGAATGTAAAGCTTTTTAAGAGTTGAATGCTTATATTGTTATTACTTCTTGTACTTTGCGTTTTGGGTGGCATACCAGGTAGAAAAGAAAGAAGTAAATGGACTCGGATGATTTTATATGGGATACAGTTTCCCGAATACCTGTGCTGAAGAATGGGGAACCTATCTTATTCTACTTGTGTGTGTGTGGATAATGATAATCTCTTTGGCTGATGTTGGTATATATGACAGCCCTCCCTTACATACAACATGTCTATTCATACGTCTTTTTACCTTCAGCAATAACTATGATAATAAATAAGATTTGACGAATAAAATAGCCTCATTAGCTATTATGTTACTTTACCTCTTCTCCGAAGTAAGAAGGGCTCTGTGCACTGTATTCAATGATTTGACGATGCGAACGGCAAAGGAGAAAATATGAGAGAGAAAAGGATGGAATTTCTTTGTTCTGTTAAATGGCGGATCATTATTATTGGCTTTTTTCTTATGCGGTTATGCTTGGAACAGTTGGCCATGGATTTTTTAGTTACGTTATTTATTGAAGATGCTTGAAGTTCGGGGTTATGTAAAATAACACCTAAATAACACTTTAAAAAAGAATGTGAACATTATGAAACACTGAATTCCTCTCTTAAAAAAGTTCCAATTCTCATTTCTATAAATAACCTCCAAAGAATTTTATTCTGATTGTGGGAAGTGGGAAGGCCTCGTAGCTTCTAATATACCGTTATTACCACTTAACATTACCATGCAGCTGTGATGAAAATTAAAATTTTTGTATCTGACAAGGAAACTGACGTACTTTAATTTGGCAAAATCTGATTATATCGAAGGTAGTGGCATATTATATTATGGATTGAGAATTTTTATGACTGTCCCTAGCAATCTACCATGAACTTACTATTTAACACTTTGCAGGCCGACCCTATTTTGAGTACGGTAAAGACCAACCTATGGGACATTTGTCCCAGGCAATCATATATATAAATTTCTTTAACAATTTTTTCAAAAAACTGGAGCCTGGGACAATTGTCCCATAGGTTGGTCGTTAACGGGTTAAGTAAGTAGAATGTACGCTCATTTGTATTGGTAAAATATTTTAGGATCAATTGGTGATCGATTGTTAGTAATAGTAATGAGTTGGTAGGATCAGAAACTCAGAAATTTCATCGTTATCAGAACACGAAAAATCAACGAATTAATAGTCTTCGGAGACCAAGTAGGGCATGCATGTTCTACGTTCGTTTTAAACCGACCTGGTAATGGTGTGGTTTGTAACGATAATGACAAGGGGTCGTTAGAAGTGAGTTGATTGTTCAATCGACATTTTATGACTTTACACAAAATGCTATATAGATGGTTTTCAAAGTGCATGGATGAAATTGGAAACGATTTTATTTTACTGCGGAGAGTAATTAACATCTCAAAATGTTTTTACGACTTGGAAGACATTTATGTTTCATCACGCTATTATACGCTCATTATTTTTCTTCACTTGGATCGTATTTTGTGGGTGCTTCATTGTTATCCGAGTATTTTTACAGCTTCAGCTAAATAATCTCTAGACGCAGCAGCCGTAACAAGGCTATATACGAGTTGCCTTGAATGATATGCAGTAGTAAACATTGAAATCTCGACCAATAATACATAATTTAAACGAACCCAATATATTTCATTGCATTCGACAATTTATTCTCGAATTTTCAACAAATACGATATACAGTCTTCTTCATATAAAACGTGTATATATCACAATCTCAAAAATTAAATGGCACTCTGCTTTTAGCCTTAAATTCTTTTAAATACACTATATATTGGCTACTCTATAAGGTTTACATTGCTTACATATTTAGCTGTACATGAACATTTTAACTTACAAAGTCAGTTTGTTCTTTTCTTGAGTATTTTAGGCAGTCAGTCAGTTTTTACATAATAAACAGTCCAAATACTTATAATCTTTGATAAAAAACTGTACATGTCTAAAATACAGTAACATTTAAAAATAAATACATTAAATGACAAGTAAAGCGTCTTCAGCAACATAATTCCACTCTGAACTTTTAGTCTACTGTATTCTCTTTTTTTAACCCTTAAAAAGGCTACAACAAACACTCCACTCAACCTCAAATCCCATTCTTAACTATTGAACAAGACAATTGACACAAAAATGTCATTCACACTATCAAATAATCATAAAATACCCCACAGCCCATTCCATTTTAAATAACCACGACACTTTGTGTATACACAATGCAATACTTTTTTATCAGTAATAAAAATGCCTTTGATTTACCAAGTTATATACCCACACACTTTTTAGTAAACTAAAACAGGTATCAGATAATCAATATACCTCAAATACGGCAGCAACGGCATTGTTGTTGATTTTAGCTTGGACAAGTTTTAAAAAAAGTAACACGCCAAAGTAGGAAGGCGGCTTGGTGCGTGAGCAATCAAAAAAGCAATATCTAATCAGACTACTGTCTCAAGTTCTTTATGGAATAAGTCTAATTGGTCTCGACATTTTTTATGAGAGGTTGCTGACAGCGGCTTCTCCTGCTCCTGTCGAGGTATCATATCATAAACTAATAAAGGGTGTTGCTTCCTCGAAGGTGGTGGTTGAAATCTGGCAGTATCAGAAGTGGTAGCTGCTGCTGTGGCAGTAGTAGTGGCTTCAATGCTATTATTAGTTGTACTACACACTTCCTTAGCTGGAGGTGAGGCGCCACGGCCGATGGGCCTTTGCCTTTTCTCAAGTTGTCGGAATCTCTTTTTCTTTGAAATTGTCTTATCACAGGATTTGTTCTTTAAGGAAATGCTAGCAGGCGATGATGATGATGCCAACCCTTTGTCATTTCTACCAACAGAGTGCCGATTACAACTATTACTATTATTATTAATCCTTTTCGGTGTCGTCGTTCCTTTTACAACCTTTTGAATACTGCTACTGCCATTAATGTCATTGGTGGTACTAATGCTATTTTCTTGTTGGTGGTTATGATGATGGTGACGATGTGGGAGATGGTGTGTGTTATTATTACTATTATTAATATGATTATTAATGGCATAAGTGCGTGGATGACTGGCCATCAGCCAAGTTCGTACATATTCCAAACTTGTGAATTCCTTTGGAAACTGTTGAGCCCCTCCGACTGACGAGTTAGGCATCATTGACGAAGCAGCCCAAATAAACTGACTAAGCTGGGTGGGCTGAAAGTGGTTATGGTGCCATGTGCAAGTTGCAGATGAAAAGTGAGTTGAAAGTGACTGACCATCGTCCTCCACAACATTATTGGTAAATTCTGTGTCTGACGGATAGTCTGTCGTGTCAGATTCCGCAGGTGTGTATGGGAAGGGGGAATGTGAGACAAGTTGTGGTAAACTTTTGTTAACCATTATCAACCCTCTACCACCACCACTACCAACCCTCTTTTGCTGTTGCCAATTATCATGTCTCATATTTCGCATAATGGTAATACTACTGGGATCATAGTGATTCTTACTGGTATAGTTGTTTTCGTAATGGTAATGATCTCCCTGATTCATTCTCTTCTTCATCATTATCATCACTCTGATGGTGATCCACCTCTACCTCGACTTCACAGTTGGTTAAAAGCGGATCATGGTTTTCTAAACATTTGGCACAAAGAATTCTGAGCTTTTGACTTGGAACGTGAACACCGGCTGTTGGTCTCCGACAAGATGATCCCAGATCAAGTTCTGATGAACATCCAACTATTTGATTGCTATTACTGTTAACAATGCAGCCACTACTGACATTATTACAGGCATTGCTACATTTTTTCCTATTTACAGCAGCTACTACCGCCCCAGCTCCACCACTTTGACGGGGTGTGTTCTCACCCTCACATATTAAAATCCCATAAGAGTCGTCGATCAACTTTTCGTAAATGTTATTATTATTTCCACTTGTTCCTATTACAACTCCTGCTTCGTCATTGTTCATATTGGTAGGGGCAATGCTAACAGGACACTTTCTATTATTTCCTGGACTGCCACTACTCCCATCCACTTTACACAAACACCTGCTCACCGTTTTTGAGTCTGAAATTTGGTGATGTGGTGGAGGGTAGTTCACTATCACTCTTGATGCTTTTTTAATTTCCACAGGGGTTGAAGCTCGAATCTCACAAAGTCCGTCGAGGGATGTAAGACTAGCTCCATCGGATAAATAGGTTTTCCCCATAATTTGGTTCCGTCTCGTCCCTTTGCTCGCTCTCTCAATTGGATCATCGTCGTAGTTGTACTGGTGATGATGACTGTGCTCCGGGTAAAGATCCCGTTCTGGAGGGTGCTGCTGTTGTTGATACTTTTCCTGCCGGACTTGCCTCATGTCCAAAGGAAATTTGTTGTTGGAGGAAGCTACTGGAGTTGCATTTGCACTTCGGGCTGTTCTCAACACTGCAATAGCAGCCGCAGTTGGTAAAGCAGGCCGACTTTGCTTTTGCTTATAACTACCTCGTAGTTCCTCCTCGACCTTCAAAGAAAACTACGGGTAAGGAATCACAGCCATTCTCAAAGTTACCAACAACTCCTCCACTCACCGTCCTCTTGGCACTGTCAATTTCGTTATTATTGTCCAAATCAGTGTAGTTCTCTGGACAATAAAATCTTGGCTCGGAGAGAGTGTTCGTGTTGCGACTGTTTGAAGAGCCACTGCTATCATTGCAGCATGTTTAGCCGTCCTCTTGGCACTCTCAATTTCGTTATTATTGTCCAAATCAGTGTAGTTCTCTGGACAATAAAATCTTGGCTCGGAGAGAGTGTTCGTGTTGCGACTGTTTGAAGAGCCACTGCTATCATTGCAGCATGTCTCGGGGAGCCAACTTATCGGAGATTTTATGGAAATTGGCATGCATTTATTCGAATTAGTTGTTGGTGGGTGCAGTCGGCTGGAAGGAGATGATGACTTGAAAGATGATATCGGCTCCCCTAGTTGTTTCGCTACGCCTTCCACTTCCCCTTTCACGCTTTCTCGATCCTGGAAAAAAAAATGTATTAAATAAAGTGGATGTGCGTCAAATGAATTCTAAATGTGAACAGAATATCATTCATGAATTTCAATTTTTCAAGATTTGTGACAATAATGAATTCTCATTCGGGTTATCAGCTATACGCACACAGCTTACTTCAGTGCATTGCCCCAAAAACCATTGCAATCAATATTAAAAATGACTTCTTCCCAAAGTTGGTTTCTCATTTGTAGATTGATTCACCCGATTTTATTTATACAACCCTAAGAATGGCAACGTGTAATGCTTATGCATACGACTGCATATAAGCCATCTTCATTTTTTTCATACTCACTTGCATTTGCATTCAAGACGACTATTATTACAGGAGTACACAAATTACAAGTATCAAAAAATCGCCTGAAGGACTCTTTGGGTCGGGTGGTTGTATGATGATAATGATGAGAAAGGTAATTATTATTTTTTTCATTCTCACTTGCATTTGCATTCAAGACGACTATTATTACAGGAGTACACAAATTACAAGTATCAAAAAATCGCCTGAAGGACTCTTTGGGTCGGGTGGTTGTATGATGATGAGAAAGGTAATTATTTACCTTACTCCATCATCATCATTTTTTTCTGAACATTTGCATGATAAGTTATATAGACACTGCTGAACAAATTGTGAAATGTATACACAATGAATACAGTAGCCAACAAACCACGAGCTTAATGGTGTAATCATTGAAAAAACTAATTCTTCCACGGAGGAGCATCAATCTCAAAACTGAAAATGACTCTGTGATAATGTCGTAATGATAGGGTAGCTGTGAAATATACCATGATTACTTGTTCCACTACTCAACGCGCGCACACGCATCTTTGCGCCTTGTTCTCTTAAAAAGCATACTAGTAATCACATATTCAATTCAGCCATAAACTCTGTGCTCCTTGATTCATTCCGATTTGTATCTTAAATATAATGATGGTGCATTTCCATTAGTATCTATTTTGTATCCTACTATATTCTTCATACATAAAATTGTATCCGGAAGGCTCGCATTCCCTTTCCATATCAAAATTTGTTTTAAACTTTTCTTTTTGTTTCATTGCGCTAGAATTACATGTAATCTTTTCATTCACGGCAATTTATATCGCGTTAAAATCCCATAACTTTGTATATGCTTGCCAAGACAGCTCAACAAATCTTGCTACCCTACTAATTGACGATGCAGTTTCAACCAAGGCATACTACCAGAAGTGTTTTACTTGAAATCGTTATGAAACATTATCCTTCATAATATGTATTCCTATATCCACTAAACTTTAACTCTAGAGAAAACGAACATTTCAATGTCAAAAGATTGATTTGAAAACAGAACAAGACGAATTTGCGGTAGAACTCTTGGAAAAAGGCTAAATGGGCTCAGTTGCAACAAATTACCTGTCTTTTCATACCTTTCAGTAAAAGTAAACCTTTCTTGCCCCCTCCTTTGTAACTAATTCCTGTCTATTATATAACACACATGCATTATACAGATTATCAAATGTATGACTGATCTAGAATTCTTTGTCAGGCATGAAAAAGTCAGAATATAGCTTTTGTGGTCTTAAGTACACAACTAATCCTCTTTCTGACAGAGCTCTGGCTTTAACACATACACAGCAGCTAAAAGATCTACTTTGAAACTTATGTATTATTTTTTCCATCTCTCGCTGACTACCATGCCACCACTTCCCTGATGAATTTCCTACGCTCCTCTACCTTTCCATTATTGCACTGCTAATCTCTCACACAACTTCTTATGTAAGGAAAAGGCAGTTTCTTGTGTAATCTCTACATACACACAGTACATATATGTATTTACTTAACAATAATATCTCAGAAAAGCTTAGCTACTTTGATGGATTTCGTCCTGACAGGTAAAATTCGTCTCATCCGTGAGACTCCGCATTGAGAAAATTCTTTCTAGTACTTACGATGACAGATTCAATTTTTCACTCTCTCACAAGAAAAGAATGAAACCTATTGTTTTACCTCTTACACATAAGATATCCATTTTATTCAATTGTTTTATTTCATTTATTCAGTTACTTCGTATCTACACGCAGTTTACTTTATGTAGACTCATAGTGTCCGTCTAAGCGTCCACCCATTTCTATAATCTCTCTGATTTACGTTCAAACGTGTGGTAACTGATAACTCAAGTAAGATTTCCACTTTTGTCATATCCAAAATGGACAAATCTCAAACACGAAATCTTATCGGTAATAGTGGACTAAACAATAGCATGGATTTCCCTTAGACGCTTAGCATATCCGTTATGTATCTTCGGTCAATAACACATCGCATGTGTATTTATGTTCATTTTTTATGCTTACCTGATTCATTCGATGTTGCTGCTTCTTCAAACTACTGCTACAACTTTTGTTACTTATTCTTCTGGTCAATGCTTCCTTAATGTTTGTATAATTATTTGTCACTGGTGTATTTGATGTTGAAGCAGGCTTCGCACAAGCCATTACATTTTCTTGGTATCTCTGACCGTTTTTTATCATTGATTCATTCCCGTCATTATTATCCTCAGAGAAAAGTTCACCGCCGCCAACAACACCGGTATGGTCACTTGCGATGCCAAGATCAGGAAAAACTATTGAATTCTTTGCTGCTCCTTTACTCCTGCCTGAATTGGAACGAGCTTTATTCTTTGAGCAATTCATAAGTTTTCCTAAATCTTGCTGTTCTTGATAGTCGTTGTATATCACAGTGACATCATGATGATGATTCTGCTCCTCAGCCATCGCAGCACATGCCATTTTGTCATTGTTGCAAAAGTTATGCTCTTGTTGATGATAACCCTTTCTTTTGATGTTCAAAGGATGCGACAAAGAGGAGCAGCATAATGATAAACAATCACCTGCCTCCTTTTTATTTACACTTTTTTCTCCTCTTTTATTATTACTCCCAACATAATTCCTTCCCCTGCCGTGAGCACTATCGTCATTCTCAACTTGTTGCTCTTGCTGCTGCTGAAGCTCATATTGTTGTTGTTTTTTAAGACTTTGTTGTCTTTGTCTACTGTGAAACTGGTATGCGGCAACTAAGAGCCATCCAAAGACAAGACAAGTTCCACTGACTCCGCTTAGAATCATGTTTTGTTGATTTCGCCAGTGAAATATGGTTATGGACACGTTCTCAACCAGAGTGAGAAGTACCGGAAGGGCAGTCGCCCATAAATTAAGCCTATTACTTAAGCTACATGCAAGAGGCGAGGAGCTCAAATCCCAAAACAAAATGTAAGTCAGAGATAATACACGCAAAAGCACTTTTCTCTCACAACATCCCACATTCTTCATCATTCCATTGTCTTTCTTGTCATTGTTTCCGGGATTAGCATTGTTACTACGATGAATCACAACGCTTAAACAATTTGGGAAGCTTGGCGATGAGCTGACTGAGTTTAAACGACCTTGCGTTGTTGTAATATCCTCCACTGTGTACTCACTGCTTATCGTGTACTCCAAATGGTCTGGTGAAGCTGTAGTAGCAACCATTTGGACAGTGTCTGGAAGAACAGGAATTCCACTGGTGACCATTATTTCGCTCTTAACAAGACCACTGTCGTTAGAACAGCTATTACCATCACAATTTTCATTGGATTTAGCCATTTTACTCCTGTTCAACTTGCTACTACCAACGATCCTCGCACAAAGTCTCGTCCATAAACCCAGCCACACAAAGCAAACAGCCAAGTGTAAAAGAGTGATAAAACCTGTCCAGTAATTCATTTCAAATACAAGCATTCCTAATGAGATGAGACGAGATATGAGAAGAAGAGCCCGGCCTGGACCACTATTCCGCGAATAATGGCTCATCAGCATCTTTATCGTTGTCATGAGCCTCATCCCATTACCAGTCGCCTGATTATCAGTTGAAGCAGTTCCAGAGTCGTTAAATTGGTGATTTGGATTATTATCACCTTTTGCACAACCACTTGCAACTTTTACGGGGCTAGTTCTTTGCTTAGTTTCCCCTAAGGACGTGTTGTTATGTGATGGGACTACTCCTTGCGAATTGTTAAACGTAGTTGTTGAGACAATTGAAGAAAGGACGATGAGGGACGTCACAGCACTCAGCATCTCAGCGACCACCAACCATGATGACAATGCATGATAGCTCTATCAAAACACAAAACAACAAATATGCCATTTTAACCCCGCTTACTCATGAATGCTCATAAATCAAGTCAAAATTAAAATAAACACCGTGAATAATGCTTCAAGTCACCATCAAAGAGTTAATAAAAAAGCATCTCCGCATGTAATAAAATATTGTATACGAACGAAAATCCGATTCTTATAAAATGGTAACGATGTGTGTGTTCAATTTTTGTTGCCCATTGTTTGCGATCAAACGAGTGTAAAAATATTTTTGTGGTCATTCCGATTAAAAGATTATATTTTACATACGGATAAGCATTAAAAAATCTTCGCCATAGGTATACTTACGTCAGCTGGGTACTGATGAAACGACGAAGGTAGTTGTGTCATTAGGACCCATGCCAAATGAATTGTCACAAGAGGTAAGGATTGGATGTAGGTCTGAATTGTTCTCAACTTAAAGAATTCTTCGAGATCCGCCTTGTCATAGGCAAATGCCAGCTTCAGGTAGCGCCACAGAAGCCCTACGATCATAAATTTTAAAATACTCTTCAGTTTCTTCTTGTGATACTGTATTCAACTTCATACCGCCACATACATAAAGCTCATAAATTATCAATTATGAAATGCAAACATAAAAGTATTTTCTATTTTCATTGCCACTGGCATATTATAGTCACGATTCAACAGAAAAGAATGTTCCATACCAGTTTACATTTGTGTGTATAAAGGGGTAATATGAGGATATAATGTCGGGGAGCAGTACAGAAAAGAGATTGGAATCTGATTTGCATCATTTAAACTGCTGCAGGGGTACATGTTACATTCTATAAACTTTCTTTAGAGGGTTGTTTTATGTGCTTGCTTATAAAAATATAAATGGGAATTTTTTCTTATTAGTATAAAGTAGTGTCATGTTCTTATTCATAATGTGAGATTGTTAAATGGAAGAAAGACTTGCGCGTTAGCCGAATAAGTGAGGAATATAAAAAAAATCATTCAACTGCAATTTGTTTTATACACCACTCTACCGAATGTTTATGCTTTTTTACTGTACAATGCTTGTATATGTTTTTTATATAAAAATGTGAATGATTGATTACCCAAAAGAAAAGAGTGCATCACATAGCAAAGAAGCCGGCCACAGTGACGACCAGAAAAGTCCATTCCTCGAAAGACCCATATTATGCTGATCAATGTGACAAGGAGAGATGACAAGACTGAGCTTATGACCAGGAACCAAGACCATGATGCAGTTGAGGTAGGGATATTAGTTAACTTGACTCCTGCTTCAGTTGTGGTTGTTTCGTCGGTGACCAAGTCAAGTTGTTGGAATGACCGACAGCATTGAACAATCAACAAAATCTGTATATAAGAGGAAAAAAAGTCATATAATTCAGGGTTGTATACACAATTTACATGATTATTTACTGCTTTCATAGCTAATACACATCACTCACTTTTTTACTACATAGTATGACATTGCGTAAAGAGTCACAGAGTAAAAAGCAAGTAGCGAAAGGGTTAGACCGCTAGTTTATGTTATATGATAATATGTACATATAGCTTAAGCCTAATTCATCGAGCCTCCTCTATCTACGCAAAAACAAGAACCAGATTTGCAGCTAAACATTAAACAAGACAAGAAAAAAAACAAGAATACTACTTTGCCTAACAAGATTCACGGCTGGGCAAGCTTTTTCATTGTTTTACAAAATCACAAATTTCATTCAGTCACACACGCAGGTGTGCTTTTTTCGTAATCGTTTCCTCTTCTTCTTGAAAGTTAACAGTTTTGCAAATTTAATATGATGTCCTCGTGGATGACTTGATTTTTAAGGATTGTCACTTTCAGAAGACAATGTTATTTTTTGCCGTGTGTCTGACTCTGACCATGTCACGGACGCTTTTTTACATAAATAATTTTTTAGGTATAGTACCTATATACGAATATGGCCAGGGATTTTTGAGCATTTATGAAATTTCAAGTGACCAGCTTAACTGATATGTTGGCAAAAGAGCCTGCTAAGCTGTCTTCTATTATGACATTGACATAAGGCACCCAGCTTTATAATGCTAACCAAACCTGATATTGTATATGTGAAGTTTATATGAAGTGTTGATGATTTCCTAAAAACAAGTAGAAAGATCGGAGACAATGATATGAATGACAGATGATAATTTTTTCGGTTGCATGCGTGTTTGAGGATCTCTTAAAGATTCAACTTGGTCAAGAGAGCGCACGTTTGTATAAGCATTGATAGACAATGCACGACTTTACGGGGTTGGATGCTAATGTAAAATGAATATTTTTATGCAAAAATTAGAGGAACCGTTGGATTTGCGTGATTATGACTGTTAATTTACTTGAAACATTGAATTTTTCATGAAAAACTGGTAATAATGAAGGGAATATCAAGTATGAAGAAATCAGGAATAATTATTGATATTAACATTTTGTGATGTGTTATCTTGTGATAGATAGCATTAATATTAAAAAGCTTTTCTAAATGTATTAAAATAACTGTCACCAACTAGAAAAAGTAAAGAGTTGTACCTGAACAGTGACTTCAATCAAGTATGTCACCACGAGAGTTGACGCTATGAAGAGATTTTTTGAGTAAAATTCATCTTGATGAATTGTAAAAAGTTCTTTTGACGGATGCCGTCCTCGCTGATGAATATGACTTGGCAAATTCGTTGAAGATGAAGACATGGTGATAAAGCATGTCTTATCTGGTCCTTCGGTCATTCTTGAAGGTGAGGATGAAGATGGTGGCGATGCCACTTGCTCCTTACCATATTGACTTTTTATATGGCGATTATGTGAGGTGATGCTAATTTCATAAGGATCATTGACTGATGTTGACTCTTGATCCGGATTCATTTTAGCTGTTGATTAGTTGCTCCGCTCACCTCTTCAGCTTCGTATATCCAATCCTAAACTTCATAGCTTTGGTAAAACGTGGCGAAGTGCGTGTTGGGCAAGAAATCTAAAATAAAAAAGGAATTCTCATTAAAATTCCAGAACTCTTTTTACACTCCCAGACTATACACATGTAAAATGAAAGCGATGCAAGTTCTCTGGTATGATACACTTTGATGGGCAAAAAGCTCTAAAATTCAGAGCAAAAAATTCCATTTACACCTCGATTTAGTAATAATCGTGGGCAAAATATAAAATCCATTACACTTTTAAATCATTTCGTCTATCCCTTTATGGCAGATAGTTTAAAAATTGGGTAGAAATCCAGTATCATTTACTTTTAAATTATATGCGTGATACAAACTGTATGGCATAATAACAATTAAATCAATCTATCAACCTATTGCAATTCAGTGAAGAGAATCTGTTTCCTACCAGGTTAACTGTATCATAGAATTAAATGTGAGAGGACGCAAAGACCAGACCATCATCAGAAAAAAATGGATTTGTCAATTGTATATGAAACTGACACTGTACGATATTTTAAAAATTATTTTATATAACTGCTTAATTGAATTGGTAGATTGCTCGAAAACTGGAGGTTAAGTATTATGGTTTCTGTTCCAATTTATGCCGAAGGCCGAGGTGCAGCTTAACCAAACAGTGAATTAAAGTGTAATATGGTACAATATAATAGTGACAGAAGAAACTGCAACATTCTCATTGAATGAATGAGTAATTGAACTAGAACATAAAAAAACAAGATCTATCTGAAATCTCAATTGTATGAGCTCAAAACAACAAAAGTGAGAAGCCCACATAGAAAAAAAACGGCATTTGTGTGAATTGTACTACTATGATCTGATGTGTTATTGTAACGTGTACCGATCTGGTTTATAACATGATATGAACATAACAATATAAGCCAAGTTTTTTTATTCCTATTTTCTTTCCTCTTTCAAACCTTACATTATTTTTCTTCCCTACCGAGATTTCAATTAATGATTTGAGTTTTGACACTGAATCCTCATATTTACTCGTGTTTTATTACTGTTCGTGTATCCACATGGAAGGCACATAAAAGAGAAAAACCTGTGAAGCCATTATAGAACTACTATGACATGTATTGTAGAGCATTTTAAAGTTCAAAATATTATCAAAGTAGTTGGTACTCAGCAATAACTGTCACCTTTCACTTTGCATGTCGCTTTTCGCTTCACTGCTTGAACATGTATATTGCTTCGGACTTCCCACAGAACAGAAATACCTTTGCATATGTACATACCTACTTACTTATACGTTATGTGCTTAAGTACATATGACATTGAAACGACTATATTTAAGAATTTGAATTAGAATGCGAAAAAAATTTGCTATACTAATAAAATTTCATTTTGAAATGCTAACTAGCTTATATGCTTTTAGTAGAGCCATTTATGGATCTTATGACTTGTCGTATGCAATATAATGTTGGAAAATATGCCTGAGTGGATTTAGCGGAGATTTTTTCTTTGGTCCATTTTTACTGCCTGTTCATATCTTGCTCCATTCAAGTTCTTCACAGCTTCGTATTGCTCTTTTATAATCGTTCACGCATCTGCGCATCTCCATACTAATCAAGCAATCTGACCAGCAACTATGCAAAAAAAGTGACTAGATAAAGTTTATAGAATTTGAAACAGGTACATGAGCATTTTCAAACGACAAGTTTTTGAAAGCAGTCACAACACACAACAAGAGCATATAACCTCGCTCTTCAATACAAAAAACATTCCAAATGAACGTGTGAGTATTTTACAGAAAGAAATTTATTGCATGTAGGATTGGTGATGGTATGATACAACCTAACCAGTCTCTCTGTCTTTCGATATCGTATCAGCAAGCAAACAATGGTTAAACTATGGGTAATTCTTTACTACTCCGAAAAATACGCAGGTTATTTTTTTTGCTTGCGTATCTATCTGGAGGAACGAGTGGTTGTAATGTTGTAAAATGTAGTACAATCCGGTTGTAAGAAATTATTCTTGAGCAAAAGCAACATTTTTTTACCGGTAACATTGTAAAATATCTTAAGGAGAAAAAAACAAGTCAGCTATAGAGAAGAAGAAGAGTGAAATACAAATAACTTATCCAAACTACGTAGGTTTTTGTGTTGTAAAGAATGGATGGATAGGTGACATTAGGATATAACCTACGTACAATGCACAGCATAATAATGTTGCTCTTTGCAACATTTTTTTCTGTAATAATTTGCCTATCGGTTCCCTACATCTTTTCAAGTGGCTGCCGTAAATGACAATGACCAACAATAGCCTATATTATGTAGATTCAATTTTTTCGTCTAAATGACTATATCCTTCCTTATAAGTATCTCGGTGTATACACACATTTTATATTGCTTCTATACAAACATAACATATTCTAAGTGACTAGTTTTTTTTCTCTCTTTGCATTAAACTCCTTATGTGTTTGTTGTTTTGTATCATTTACTTTCTTCTATCCTATTCATTTCAACGAATAGATTAGCATCTGCCAGCACCCCGTTAGATGAATTACCTTCAAGAGATTAATGGATAAAATTAAGGAATAAAATGGCAATAAAGTCAGCCTTCTATTAACTTCCTAAACACTTTCCGTCAGTAATAAAGCGGAGCTCTTCACGTAGAGATGGACCTGTTTCTGATTGATTTTGAGAGGCTGATATTTTACAGAAGATGAGCATACATAATATACTGAACGTATGTACAGATACATGTGTATGCGTTAACTTATACCCTCATATTATCCTACCCAATTTTTCAAGTTCAATTAGCATCTTAACGCGCACACCTGTACAAGAGGTATCATTGCCATGTATCACGCTATGCTATACAGCTTGTATGAAACTTGGGACGGTTTTTTATGCTCAGGAATTTTTCGATTTTCATAAAAATTTCTGTGCATCACGCAGTAACACACAGATGTAAAAATACAAGTGTCTGCCATATAGTCAACTTGTTAGTTGACCATGCTGAGTTGTCTCTCCTCCAGGCTGAAGATGTGAGAGACGCATAAAGTATTTTGTAACGAGGTTTGTATATTGCAGTTATGTAACTTCTCAAATATCGTTTTAACTGAAAAAAGTAGCCTCAAGGAGGTATAACATTTTACGAGAAAGAATGTAGAGTTCCATAAAGGAGAACCAGTAAAAATTACGCAGGTAATTTACGATATATGAAGAGAGAGAGTTGCTTACACAAACGCGTGAAAAGTGGTTCTTGGAAGATGAGAAGTGCACAAAAAGAAACCACTCGTTATTTTAGAATTGCTGATTTCCAGCATTGTACCAACTGGAATTTTTGCTGGTTGGCTTTCAGCCAGTAAAACGGTATAAATGGTGGATCATTATGTAAGTGTTAGCTGTGGGTGATTAGGTAAAAAACCGCTCCTTGATCATTAGCAAGAGTAACTTATGGCCGACGATACTTATACATACCTGCTTCTTACATTATCTACATGCTGATTTCCAGCATTGTACCAACTGGAATTTTTGCTGGTTGGCTTTCAGCCAGTAAAACGGTATAAATGCTGGATCATTATGTAAGTGTTAGCTGTGGCTCATTAGGTAAAAAACCGCTCCTTGATCATTAACCAGAGTAACTTATGGCCGACGATACTTATACATACCTGCTTCTTACATTATCTACCTAAGAACTGTGTGAGATTGACTATTTACACGAGTTATGTATATGAGTTTTCAAGCACCCTCTTCTTTACTTTACTTTTCCATATTGACTGAAAATTATAAGACTTATTTTTAAAAACGAAACCGATCACTGAAAAATGTATTTCTCTGTTGCCGTGCTATATTGCTATTTAGCAGAAGACGATGGATGGTGGTCTGTAATCTTTCATCTTTGGACAAGTTCTTCCTTTCACATATTAATCTCCTACTGCTCGCCACAAGGTTTCGGTGACGGTGATATTACAACTTTAAGTCTCATGATTTTTTTCTGGTGTGATGGCCCTCCTGCCGTTTAGCGTGGAATTTCTTGGTTGACTGACTTTCTCATTCAAATTATTGTCATACCTCGTTTCAAGAAAATATTTTGGAGTTAACTGAATTATGCTAATAACCAACCCAGGTATACCAGTCTAGCTCACAGAAATTCTTGCCTTTACCTCTTAAACTGAACCCAAACCCAAAATGTCACACACAGGGTTTCCCGTGTACAGGTTGTATTTTTGCATTCTTGATGACAAAAAGTATTGTATTCATGTTGGTGTTGGGGAATGCTAAACAAAAGGGAAGTGATATAGGCTTGAACTGAAAAAGCCACAAACACACCTTTTTCATAGGGATACATACAACAACAAACAAAAAACAGAGATCCCTTGGACAAACAAACATGTCTTTTTTATCTTTTTTTGTTGTGTCCATGTCCATCCATCTATCCATACTGCGGGAGCAAATATTCTAAGGATTTACATTGTTGTCCGAAACGCATGATTTAGGATTTACGCATTGCCAGCCGGACACCGGCTGTGATGTTGTCTCCAGTCTTTCTTTATTGTATTATACACGGAAGAAATCTCATTTTAAAGCTTTTCTTTTAATAATGTCCTTCTTATCTCATCAGCTTATCAATCATCACAATGAAAAGCCATGCATGTACATATGTATGTCTAGCTTAGAGTTTTTGTCAACTTTAACCTTTTTCTTTTTTATGCTCTTCATTGTTGCTTAGCCTTTTCAGTATAAAAGGACGAGGATGATACAGCTTGTAAAACGCTATTAATTATTATTTGGTCGGGCATGGTCGTGTAAAACACGATGACCATTTTCCTCATTGACATGCTCAATTGTTGTGCACCACATACCCGAGTTCTTCGTGACACTGATAAAAATAGATTACGGTCAGGTATGCAGCATTAATTATAAGACAAGAAAACATAGTTAGCTTTTACGAGTTGTTTGTATTCATTCGTCATTTGAATATTTAGAAATACTTTTAGATAGGAAGTGAGAGCTAATTCTGAGAAGAGTATATTACACAATCACACATAACATTCGTATGACGCTTCTATCTGGTTAAATGAGCGATGGCAATCTCCGAAATGGATTTTGAATTTTGTCCTTTCAATCTGTAACTCATAAAGGAACATGAGCAGTAAGTATGCAGCATTAATTATAAGACAAGAAAACATGGTTAGCTTTTACGAGTTGTTTGTATTCATTCGTCATTTGAATATTTAGAAATACTTTTAGATAAAGTGAGAGCTAATTCTGAGAAGAGTATATTACACAATCACACACACATTCGTATGACGCTTCCATCTGGTGAAATGAGCGATGGCAATCTCCGAAATGGATTTTGAATTTTGTCCTTTCAATCTGTAACTCATAAAGGAACATGAGCAGTAACGAGAAATAATTACGCTCGAAATTAAAAGTCTCCACAGTCAAAGGAGGTTGATGAGGAGATTTCAGTGAAAGGCCAAAAGTTTACCATGGCATATCATAACATAACCTGAGCATAGCATTCCAGACCAAAGATTTCAATCACCAACCTCATTTTCATCTTGACTCTGTCTAGTGCTCACTATAACACACGGCAATAATAATAATAGTACACAACAATAACAATAAAGTCTAACCAAGAAATGAGGAGAAATCCCCAACCTCATTTTCATCTTCACTCTGTCTAGTGCTCACTATAACACACGGCAATAATAATAATAGTACACAACAATAACAATAAAGTCTAACCAAGAAATGAGGAGGGTGCTAGTTTGGTGCTTACTCCAAACTTGAAGTTTAAGCTTGTATCTAGCACCTCTTCAGATGTTGTATATATTTTTGTTAGTTTTAGAGCATCACCCTCTCCTGTAAAAAACAGAATCTCGGTTTTCACTCTTGTAACATGAAATAAAGTGAGAGTTTGTGTATGAACATATTTATTCATTCGTCTCTGTGTATACATTCTAATTGCTTCGTGTTAAGCTAACATCTGTATAGTGGCATTTGTACAACGTTGTAATTCTACGATCCGAAAAAAACCTCATCACATTATTATCGACGTGCTTCACACTTGCTGAGTAGACTGTGAGAGAAGACGTATAAAAGTGGTACGTTAAGGTACATTACAATTTTCCAGGTGGAATATATGTACAAGACAGTTATTTTCAGCCACAACAATTTACGTTCATAGACATCTGGCAAAGGGTGATGATTAGTATAAATGATGTAAGCAGATATACATAGGGCATACCCCACCCGTTTTAGCCGTTACGTCGAGGAAATTATCAAGAGGGTACTTGACACATGAAATGATTACCCATGATTTTTTTTCTGGTACTTTTGGCTCTCTGTGAGCATGCATTAATGTCGTAAACGTAATCACGTGTAACATTTTGTATTATGCTTGCGTATAGCCATGTAATGGATTGTATTAGCTTCTTCTCTAAGACAAGACAAAAATAGAGGAACTCTACACAATGAGTTTACATAAACTTTGAACGAGAAGAAATTCAAGTGAATTCTTTACTTTATCAAGTAAAAAGAAAAATCTAAGAAAAGCAATGCTATCTCCTTGTCTTTCCTTGCCAGCCTTGTCTTTGTGAGCACTGACAATAAGATAAAGTTTATTGTTAAGAAGACCAGTCAGTTAAGTTGAGATTGAAAGAGTCGCATTGGATGGTGATACATGTCAGAAGAATATTTTAAGGGGCAACTTAAGTCCACTCTCACAGCAACTGTTGCAGTAAAGGAGTAAGAAGGAAGAAGACAAAAAACGATTTGTTTCTTCAACTATGTATGTACTTTACTTGTGCACATGACTGACTGTGCTTTACGTAAAACTGGGGTATGTTGTGATGATGATGAAGCTATTCATAAGGGGCAGTGGTAAAGAGAGTTCAAGTTCATTTCTTTAACTATGTACTTTACTTGTGCACATGACTGACTGTGCTTTACGTAAAACTGGGGTATGTTGTGATGATGATGAAGCTATTCATAAGGGGCAGTGGTAAAGAGAGTTCAAGTTTGGAAAAAATATATAATCCTCACTTTTAAATCTCTCTACATAAATACAATTTACTCTTGGTATTTTAGTAAGGTCGTACGTAACGTGAATTCCATACCCGCCTTCAAGCCCGTTCCACACCCGAATACCAAATAAATAAATCCCTTAAAATAATCTTTGTACCTATGTATATGCTTTTTTATACAAAAGCGTACATCCTGCATTAATATGTATCTTACAGTGTAAATGTTAAGCACGTTGATGATCAGGGAGCACAGGGCATTATTAGCAGCAAACAGCAAGCCTAACGACAGGAGGTTGCCTCATGTCAGAGAAGGTGTAGCCCCAATACTTATCATCATTTCATTATTGCTTTTTTCTGTCCTTTATCCGAGCTCTGGCAAGCTGAGAGATGTATTGAATGAGAGATGAGCTCTACAATTTTTATTTTTATCCCTTTTCACCAGAAATCTTTAGAATATACTTATTGGTATTTTCCCCTTGATATTTTCTTGGGTTTTGTACTGAGATTTTTCTTTTGGGAAAGGACAAGGCATAAGGTGCTGTACAGGGGGCAAAAAAAGAGGACACAGATGTTTACATTTTTTTCTTATTCTTATCGCAATGATGAATTAAGATATGGATATTGGGCACTGATTTGTTTTGTTGTTAGGAATTTGATGCAGGAAAGGAGATTTTTTCTGAATAGTATGCAGCCCAGGGTCAAATGGATTTTTTCTTGGAGGTCAGATAGGTTTTCTAGAAAAACAGGCACCTTTTAACCCCTCACATATGTAAAATCATGTACAGTAATACGGTATGAATGAAATTGTTTGATTACTTTTCCCATATTGGACGTATGTATATTTCTGACATTCTGACTGAACAAATGATGACCAACACATAAAAATAAGTATGCCAGATAAGTCAACTCGTCATGAAATGAAGTTTAGGATGGGAAATGTAAATCAATCAAAAACTCGTTGGCACTTAACGGACACTTTGCACCAGAACATTAGCTCGTTTTCCCAGTCTATTTACATACATCTCTGAGCTCGTGCTATTGTTTCTCTTGTGAAGATCTGTGTAAACTCAAAAGTCTTTAGCGTACAAGCAAGCTTATGTAAATACTGTAATCGTGACCACCACCTTCGTCAATAATCAAAAAAGGGTTGCATTGCAATGTAGAAAGTACCATCTTTATCTTTAAAGATGCAACAAATAAATACAAACTGAAAGTGCCAATAAAATAATAATAGTGTTTGAGAGAAAGGTAAACTTGGTAAATGGAGAGATATCTTCATGCTGTCTTTGTGATATCTGTATTTGCTATAGGGTCATCATAAAGTGAAACAATGATTTAGGACCAAACGCTGCTACCAACTGCTCTGCAATTTCAATTGATCCCTCATATAACGACCATGATAATCTTGGTAATAATACCCTTTTACAAACTTGATAGATTTGTGTACTACTTACTAACCTATGTACCTGATGAGAATGGAATGAAGTTAAGATTTTCCCTTTTGTCAAGCGAAACGGCCTAGGCACGAACATCCCTGCCCTATGATTATGACAGATTATGATCAACCTGGCCACACCTACTCTCTTAAAGATATTTTGATATTGTAAATTGTGAAAATGGTGCCGGAGGACGGTGAGCCTATCGCTAGTAGGTAAAAGTCAATTGTAATTTTGCATTGTTGAGAAAGGGAGGAAACAGGAATCAGTTTGCATATGGCAAAAATACTTTGATGACTGTTGTAAATTACCTAGTTATTATTGCTGTTGCGGTTGTTGACTACAATTTGTTTTCCCAATTGTATTTTTTTATATTGTTTGCACCCATCATAAATAAATTAATACGTTACATATTGCTCAATACACGCAACAAGATGAGACGAGCATAAAAGTGCTTTTATGGCATGGTCCTCATCAACTGTTGTAGCAGCATGACTTTAAACTTTAAATTGGGCGACATAGTAACAAAACTTTACATATGAAGCTACATTGCTTAGAGTGTCTGTCAAAGAAGCCAGTTTTTTTTAAAAAAGTCACTTTTTT
>JAHZNG010000626.1:0-11611 GCA_027744375.1 Orchesellides sinensis
AAAGTGGAAATAAGAGTAATCTTGTCCAGTAATAGTAATCATGTTTGAGTTTTTATGTAGGCCAGCCAAAACAAACTTTACATTTAGATGTTTGAAAGACATCGTATGACCATTGGCCATACTTTAGATTTCTAAGAAAGATTTAAACGCAGTAAAGTACTCATTTTAAGGTATATTCGTAAATCAGTATGTTTTTATTAAAGTTAAGCAAATAAATTATAAAAAACGGTTTGGCAATGTTTGCAAAATAAAAAATAACAAAACACACACATACAACACAAACACATGCCTATCTCCATTACATACATGGTTGCACATCTTCGAACACAGTAAACTGCTTACTCCCCCTCACAACTACCCCTCTCCCTTTGTCTAACTTCTTCTGATGCTCATCTTGCCCCCTTTGTTATCTCACAGATAAATGGATGCTTCACATCACAACTCTGCATTGTCCACTTGAATCCAAGGTCCTTCCTTACTGCAATGCATTGTAAAGTGTCCACGTATTCCGCATCCGGTGGCAACTCCAACCGTCCTTTTGTATTCTTTCCTTCAGCATCACCACATTTGCCATTGCAAGGACAAGAGGAGCCTGGTGGGGGCAAAATAGGGAATACTGGGCATGTGACTGGCTTATCACAGATAACTTCCGGTTGCTTACATGACATGATAGGATCTGTGCAAGAAACACCAGCATGTCCACAAGTGGTCAGAATTGGGTTACAGTGTACAACAGCAGAAGGGCATTCGATTACAGGCTTAGTACATTCCACTTCCTCCTCCTCACAAATAACCTCAGGTTCATCGGGACAAGTTGTTTCAGGATCTTCACATTTTATTTCTGGTTGACCGCAAACAATGCGAGGAGGTGGGCATGAAATTTTAGGTGGTAAGCAAACATGAACGGATGACTGACAATATTCTGGGGAGCAATCGACAAAGGGGCGTTTACATTCGGTGACTGGAGGAGGACACGTAGTTTCAGCTGGAGGACAATCTGTAGTCTCTTCACAAGTTTTAACTGTGGCTGCGGTAGTGTCTGGACAAATGATTTCACAAATGCGAACTGGCTCACACTTTTTACCCGGTGGGCAGGTTCTAGCAGAATCTTGAATGCATTTCTTTACACACTCAGGTGGAATAGGTGGACATGTGGTGGAGGTGGCGCAAGGTGGCTGAGTGGTGACGCAGGGCGCTTGTGTTGTATAGCAGGGTCTGTCAGTGCAGGCATTTTTGCATGGTTTTGTGATTGCCTTTTAAATATGTTGATTGTAAATATTTTAACGTTTTTAAAGATAAGAATGAAGATTTTCAGATAGATTTGAGTTATGTTACCTGGCAAGTGCTGTTCTTATCTTGAGTACATGGGTCCTGAATAGAATGGCATACTGCTGGCTTGACAATACTACATTTTGGAGGTTTTGTCTCGCAGTTTCCCGGATTCTGCTCGAGACGACATCTTGGTTTCGAACTTGGTTTAATTTTGCACTCAGGCTGTTTAACAACGCGACATTGAGCTCCGCAGTCAACTGTACAGTTTCTCTCTGACGCGGAACAAACCGGAGGTCGGGTGAGATCACAGGTTGGAGGTTCTACCTGCTGGCAAGGGGGATTAGGAATAATTACGTTACAAACGGGGAACTTACATGCAGGAGGGGGGTTGAATGGGGTAGGTGTGGTGGTAGTGGCACAGTCACAATTGCATTTTTCTGCTTGTCTTTTGCCAATACGATGCCCCAGCTTGTTTCTGTGATTGCGGCGGAGTAGTTGCAAAGCAGCACTGCTCCTTTGCTGACCTTTGCCTCTGACTTCTTCATGAAAGTTAGAGTAGGTCATGGGAGTCAGGGAGCTGGACCACATGTAGAAGTCATCTACAGTAGAGTTGGCAAATCTTATGCCGTCCGTCCAGATAACATCAATTCCTATGTTAAAATGGGAATGGCACGTCATAAAATGCTACATGCTTAAATTTAAATTGAGCTGTTTTAAATGAAAGGTTACCAGATCCCTTCAGTATTTCAGAAATTTTATGATCCTCTTCCTGACTATCAATTGAGATAAGGTGACCATCGTTAGAATCGCAAATTTCTCGGGCCTTTTCCTGGTTTGTGGCTTCTTTGTTTAGGAAGTACTTACTGGTTTCCGTTTCAATCACTTCTTCCAGACTAACTATGAATTAAAGAGACAAAGCAAGTTATAATTGACATTTCTAATGTGAATGCAAGAATTAAATGGAAATTTTGTGAACTAACCAACAGAAACTACATTTGCTAATGCGTTAGTATAAAATAGGAGCAGCCCGTAAATTATGAGCCAATAATTGTAAAACATTTTAACAAAATAACTTTATAATGCTAATTCTTTTTATAAAATTTCGGAGAACCCCTTAAAGTGAAGCCTGCTAAAGAGTTTTTCTCTCTCTAAGTAAAATTCTCAAAGATTCGCAACATTTTACGCAAAAATTATTGAATATATATGTAGTTGGCCAGTTTTAATCATTAACTTCTTTTTATCAAATACACATAAAATATATTTTTATTATTTGCAAACCCAGTTTACAACGCGTAATCAAATTTGTTCCATATTTCACAAAAACATTAGGTAATACCTATGCAGAAAGAATTGTTCGGTTTTAAAAGGGGAACAATGACGTAATATTCCTATATCAGGTATCTTTTATGTTTTATCCCAGATGAATTATAAATGCAATTATGACGATAATATATATATATACATCTCAATCTCAATTTCTCAATCATACTTGTCTTGAGTATACAACAAAGCTTAAGTGAAGTGAACGATATGGAGTCATGGAGTAACACAACAAACCCAATAGTAGGTCATGAATTATCAAATTATTATACTTACTCTCAACTCAAGCTAAATGGGAACGACAAAATGAATTTTGTGAGTGATAATTTGTTCAAATCATATTTTTATTCCAGTCAATGATAACCAAAACCTGGTGATAACAGAACGAAGTTAAAAAAGTAAGTAGTCAAATCAAATGCGCAAATATGTACAACAGGAATTCTCAGAAAAGTGCATGACTCATCACCAAGAAAAATGCACGCTATGCTATATATTAGTTAAACGTTTTGCAATAATTAGACCAGAGTAATCAACCATTATACTCTTGCTTGTGGCATTACTTGCGTGGCATAGAAATGAAATGAAAATGGTAATAATTTCATGCAATAAAAAGTAAGAGATCGCTAACTGACGACGTATTTAAATATTTCAGCAAATCTATCGCAATGTTAAATACAATCGGAAACACTGCTAAAATAAGCAAAAGTAGAAAAAAATTATGAGAAAAGGCATCTCTATAGCCATACATACATCATAAATATTATAGTATTTCACAAAAAACCGCGCTCTCTGTATTATATAACTGATTAATAAAAATCTATCATAAACTCTTTCAAATATGTATACTTTTAAATTTGTGATTAAAAAAATACCAATTACACCATAAAAATAAACATATTTGTTAAAATAATATTGCTCTATTAAAATCCTAGCCTAACACTCTTTAAAAACTATTTACAGATTTTTAACCGAAATTCTGAACGGTTCTATTTAAAAACTTACACACGATTGACAATTAAAAATTTGACACAATACATTTCACTAAATAATCTTCTCTAAAGTAGCTACCCATACGTTGGAACGTTGCTCTACCTCACTAACTATTACTAATTGAGGCTGAAGTTCTTTCGCGTTCTCCTTCATGGGTTGAAATTGTTGTGGGTGGATAAACTGCTGTTGGCACGGGAGGTCTGAAAAGGGTGAGCTCAGTTCTTTAACGGTTCCAATGTCAAGGCTAGCCACCACCACTGTCTCGGGAACCTGCTGCTGTGTATACTTTGCTAAACAAGGTGAGCTCAATCCTTCAACTGTTCCAATGTCAAGGCTGGCTACGACCACTGGCTCGAAAGCAGGAGACTCATCAGAACATGTCACTACGTCCACTTCTTCGTCAGAAGCTAATGGCATTTCTGCAGCTACATGGTGAGAGTCACTTAGCCCAGTGGAGGATTCCTGTTGATGAATATACAAAATAACATATCATATAGTAAATGCTGTATAATATATTGCGTTAATACTGAAGATTGAAAAATACTAACGAAATTGTAGTTTTGATTGTTTTACATATTTTAACGAAAGAAATATAACTTACCACTATTGTTGTTTCATCTGGGTCTGAACACTTTATGGTAGAATACGCTTTCGATTTGATACCAGGACTAGCATCGAGCACGTTTTGTACAGCCTCCATAAGTGTGGGATAGGCAGGTAAATCCACGTTGATTTTTCTGAGGTTTGGAAAACTGTCGATGGAATGCTTAAGGATACAATGGGCCAAGGAAACCATGGACTGTTGTGTAGCATTGAGATGAAACCGATTAAACATAGCAGCCCTGCAGTTGTCTTCCCAAGAGGTACAGCTCTGGTAGTATTCATGGTCCATTAAAACTTTCAGTTTTTGGACATTGGGGCACTGTGGAGTTCCAGCAGATAACTGCTGAAAGCTCTCCGAGTAGAATCCTCGCTGGGACTCTCCAACGAAAAATGCAACTTTTCTCACGTTGGGAAGAAGACGGAGGATTTCCATTGCTGTGTACAGATTTTTAATGTGTCCGTTGAATGCCACTGATGTGCATGTGCTGGCGTAAGGGGACAAATCAGGAAGTTCCTCACTGCCCAACTGGATAAATGTCAATTTCTTGACGGGTCCAGAAAATGCTCTTCCTCTGGGACCAGAGTAGTGAGCTTTGTAGACCAAGCTTGTCTTTGATGTTGTCAGTGGATAATTGTCTTTGCCAATAAGGTGGGTAACTTGGGATGAACCAGGTTCTTCCGATACAGGGTAAATTGGCTCCTCCACTCTGACGACCAAGTTGGGTTGGAAAATCTGGAAGTTGACAATATTAAAACAGTTAATAATTTAGCAATAACTTGTATTTTTAGATTACTCGCAACAACAGTACAACTCTCAAATTATTACAAAACATGACTTTAAAGTTTGCATAGGTAATATAGTATCAGATTATCTTTAACTAGTACAAGACTTACCATTTTTGATTTGGAAGACTCAAAACTTCAAAAAATTGAATAACAAGATAAATACCTCAAGAGGTAAAGTCACAAATATTGTTTGTAAACTTGAAGTTTAACTTTAAAAGTTTAAAAACAACTAAGTTTTAGGTTAGGTTTGAAAATTACTCAAAAGTTGTGTAATATCTTGATACTTGAGAGAATCGTAAGACAAAGTGACAACTTGTAAAAATTGAGACTTGGAAAGGAATATAACCGATTTGGTCAAAAAGCAAACGCAGAATGAACTATTTATTGATCAGAGTGAATCCAAGTGAAGTATTTTTCTCGAGTATGAATGAGTTAAAAATATAGGATTTCAGAGGCAAAAATGTATGAAAAAGCAGTACCTAAAGTTTCAGTAAGGTAAATATGAAAAGTGCATACAAAAACAAACAACAACGGACAATGCAAATCATCATAACCAAAAGTACGTAATGCATAAAATGCATACGTGATTTTGTTGCTTGACTTCTCACCTTCATGAGTCCAATTCAAAAATAGAAAAGGATTAAAATATTCAACCGTATTTTGTATGTATGCGGTATGGAGAGAAATGCATTCATTCATTCATGGTTTGCCCGTTTATTCGTAAAAGTACCCAAGCCATTTCACTCATTCTCAGGGCTGCTAAAAAACTGAGGATATTTTTGGAGTCAGCAAGAAAAGGGAAACATATTTTTTAAGAGATAAAAGGGTAACAAGGTACCTTTGCTTGCATAAATTAAAGGTTTTTACATAAGGATAGATAGGGTGATAGATAGATAGATAGGGTTGGAAAACAAAATGATCGGTTTGTTTTGAAAATAATCATTTTAAGTGAGGAAATATGCTTGAACATACATAATAATAAGTGCTTCGTCAGGTAAACTATGTCTTGGGAGTAGAGAATAAAGAAATTTTTAGGAAATCTAGATTAGGTACCTATATGCACAAATATACAAGATAAAAAAATGCCTACGTGACTTTGCAGATTATCTTAGGACATAGTCTTCAATCCACATACAAATTCAACCTACAAAAATAGAAGTATCGAAAAAAATATAATAACGTTGGTGAAGATGCACGTTGTCTTTAAGTAAGGCGAACTAATAAAGATCTTTCCACTTGGATGAGAGGGAGCAGCTGTTCAATCATTTTCTGGAGTCTTCTCATCAAACCAGTCCAATTTGTCAGACGCTGAGGTGTCTCAAGATTCCCAATTCCTGTCTTTGTGGGAATTGTGGCCAACGTGCGCTTAAGGTCCCAAATATTCTTCGGAAGTATAGGTAGGTGGAAGGGATCTTGACTTACAATAACCACAATAGTGACAACATTACACGAATGCCGCATGATGGAGTTGTTCCACGAAGGGAAGAATATCTTGAAAATGTTGAGTATGCTGTCTACCCATTTGTGTCCTTGGCCACACCTGACCCAGAAGAAACCTTTCGGTGTAATGAATCCATGTTGAAACGGGATTTTGCCAGGATTCCTTACATGTTCCCAAACATGACTTACATATAAGTGGACTATACATGTGGAAGAAGAATGAGGATTACAAATTATGGCATAGGTATTTTGCCCCTCCATCAACAAGCCTCAAACGCTTCAGCTTAGACGACTGGAGAAGATAACTGTGAAAGATGTACAGCTGCCAAGACCAGAGGATGGAGGTGAAGCTATTCAAAATATCACAAAGTTAAGGACTTTAGGAAAATTTGAGAATTCGTGGTATTCAAGTACCCACTTGGACTTTTGATGGTCTCCCAAATTCAAACTTCGAAGCATTGGAGGAATTCGTCAACGGTTATTTAGGCCACGAATTTACGATTTGTCATGCTAAATTTGTCATCACGAATATTAAAGTAAATGAGTACTTTAGTCATCGTTTTATTCATACTTTATTCTTTACTTCGTAGTTTATTAAGCGTCAATATTTGAAGACCTAGATTTGCATTGGAATTAATTGGATTTTTATAAATCCTAAAGGTACTCAATATGCCAAAAACATAATTGCTGCTGAAAATATTCTGATAATTTTTGCCGTGTAATTAATTCATTAATTTTAAAACACTCTACCGTCGACCATGCATATATTTATAAGAGCTTTTATTGATGTGTGTACAAAAGCAGTTTCTATATGTAAAATCATATCGTGAAATTATCAGAAGCTTTTTTGTAAATATTACAGACATGGGTATTTGGGCATAACTTTTAATTTAAAATCTGTTCATGCGAGTTCTACCAGTCAGTACATAATTATGTATGTATGAGTTGTATTTCTGCAATGAAATGAGATTTTTACGAGCACGTAACTTTAGTGTGACATGAGTTTCCATCCCGCTGTGACTCAATTCGACACAGGCTCCTCAATCCAGGTCCTGTTATACGTATCTTTGTTCTTCCAGTTCTTGGATCCTTCACTTTAAACACATCCTCGCTGAAGTCATCATTCAAGAGCATACATCATGGTTGCCACCCTCTTGTACTGACCCTCCACCTAGTACATTCGTTTGCAGGCTGTGAACTAGATCTGAGTTCTTGTAACAGTCATTTTCCGAATCCAAGTTAAGGTCTTCATTAGCAAGATAGGCAGTATCCTCTCTTACTGCAATGATGTAATAAACAGAGTTTTAAAAAGAAATCCAAAACGAGGCTTTAATTAAATTTTTTAATTGTTCACCTTTTGAATTCACATCTTCCGGTTTACAGCAAGGCCCGTCTTCAGGCTCTGGCATCAACCAAACGATCGTGCCTATTGAGATCATCACCAAAAACATTTGACTCAATGCTATGTTCAACAAAAGCACGCAACCCGTTAATGCAACTTTCAACGGAATTCCTATGCTCATACAAAACTAAAACCAATGGACAAAAGAGACAAACAAAGAAACCCTTTTTTAAATTCATAAAAGAGTAGAAATCGATAAATTTATCATTTGGCATTTCCATTGTTGCCTAAGCAGAAACAATGCATGTGCAAGCCTTAAATTTGGTCTTGGTCTCGTGCAAATCCCAACAACTTCTTATTTGCTTCTTGAATTTGTATGCAGCAATTCAAAGAGCAATAATTGTATTTCGCCAAAATACTAAAGACTGTTATTGTATATACCTACATATATGTATACCTAATCTACTACAATATATCCATTTATACCATTTAAATGTAATGTAAAATAAGGGTTTCTTTCGTAATTGATGCATTTATAACTTATAATTAATTTAGACTTACGCGAAATTAGCTTTTTATTTTAAACAGTTCGCCGGAATGAAATAAACTTTAATTTAAATATTATTCCATATATGTGAAGATACTCGTTTAGAATGTCAATAAACAATAGCATTTTAAATGTACATATGTAGTTTTTTTTGGCATACATACGGCAGTGAGTACGTAGATAAAAATACATATTTTGTATTCCTTTGTACAGTTTGTATTTAAGATCGTCAAGTATCCTTGTATTTTACCTATGCATTTTATTCCTTTTTTAAAGTACTGTGCATATCCACTATTTTAGTTTCATTTCATATAAATACAGTTTTTATCAAAAACAGCCTTAGTAAAGCCTGCTGTGTCAGAGCATAGTTTCCGAACGCCATTATAAAATGTTGACCAACCCAACTCCAATTACTAGTGTTGACATCTTTAGCCATTTACGCAAAATAATGATTTTATTACTGAAACAATGTGACTACCTTCTCAACCTTAAATTAGATGGTTTTGTTTAACCTAGGACCGCCCAATAGGAGTCAATTTATCCGGCTGTTGTAGAGTAATTTGTTTTATCGCCTCTCAGTAGTATCCATATACAAATATTTGCTCCATTTTAAAATGTCGTACAATTAATCAAATTAGGAAATCGACTATCCCTCTTTCATCTCCCGTTGCATTCCCTTTTTACGTTTGTACAGATATTTTTTATCTAGTTAACCAAATACAACATTTTGTTTAGTGCGAGGATTGGATGGAGTAATGAATATTTCAGCTTATCATGAAAGTTAGATAGGAATTCCTTTCCAATACCTTTCACCAAGTAAATATCAATAGTATTGCAGATAAATTAAGGACTTAAACGAGATATTATTCAATCAAAGCAAGTACAAATGAATCCCTTAAAAATTAAAATGTCTACAACACCTCCAGACATCACCACCTTCACGAGATGTGAAACAAATAAACACTTGTATCTAAAGACCTATTTGGATTTAAGTTTTCATTTATGTTCACTGCCTTTTAAGTTGGATTTTGATCATCTTACGGGAAAGTACTTTCTACAAACTATAAGATCCCTCAAAGTAGGTAGAAAACAGAAGTTATCATACAATGACATGTATATGTACATATATTGTTTGTAATCTTGTGCTTGGGTTTTGAATTCTAAAACTGTCTGTAATGCATATATTTTTACAGATATTCTGTTTTATACGTGTTCTTCTGCTATTTGTTAACTTGCTAGCCTCACTTCGCGATGTTTTTTGGTGAAAAATTTAAAACCGATTCGCCAGTCGTAATTTTCAGTTGCGTATACTACGTGGGGAAAACCATAACTGGAGTTTTGTATTTAGCAACAATTTTAAATGAAAGATGTGGCCAGTCTATAGTAACCGTCTTAAATTTGACTCAGAGGCAGCAACGTTCTTCGGACTTTCCAAATGGTCATAGTCGAAAATTACGGTGGGTGCATTGCTCACAAAAAGAAGCTGTTTTACATTATACTATTGGAGTAATTTTATATACCTTTATCTATGCAAAACTCACATTCACTCCTGGATTTGAAGCCACATTACAAATCATGTATCACAAGGCAGTTTATGGAACATCAACTGTAATTGCTCTGAGTGAGGTTGAGGAGCTTTCATTATGGCAAATATGCAAAACTAACATTCACTCCTGGATTTGAAGCCACATTACAAATCATGTATCACAAGGCAGTTTATGGAACATCAACTGTAATTGCTCTGAGTGAGGTTGAGGAGCTTTCATTATGGCAGAAAGCTTTCAGTTTTCTAGTCGTTATTTCTGACATCGACTCAATGTTTTGGCTTGGATCTGCACTTATATTCATTTTCCTCACAACAAAGGCTTTCCAGAATGCTTGTGTTCAGTTTGCAGAAGATAGTCTATTGGATTGTAGGAGACGGTTGATATTTTCTAATCAACAGGTACGTTGGCTTACTTTTATTGTATACAAGTATTAAATATATACATGTATCATGTATTAAGATAACTTTTTATTCAAATGTAGATACTAAATACGTTTATAAAACTTAGTCGAGCATTCAACACCATCAATAAATCTTTCTTCAGACCGTTGCTCATTAGTATACTCCTTACGGAAAGTACTTATCTGTCGGTTGGAATTATTGGCGTTTTTGCGGACTCCGGAAGACATCACGTTAAGCATGACGCAGTTGTCTCAATAGCTGTAACTTATTACGTTTGGTTTCTTCTGTGTTCTGCTCACTCTTCTAAGCAGGTATGCAAAGCAAAATAACTTCTGATTGATCCAGGAATTTACTTATTGTGAAATTTTATTCTATAAATATTTACAGTTTACGTTAGTCGCTAATATATTAAATTCCCATTCACGAGTTAAGGCTGGAATTAGACAATCGTGTTTCATAAAAATGATTCCGGTTCATGAAATTTCAACGGGATTTGTGGGCTTATCATTTAGGAGTTATTATCATTACGTATAGAGTGATTGGAGCGGTAATGGAGTAAACAATTTCTAATATTCCCTTTCTAACAAACCAGTTAGTAAATATTAAAATGTTTACTTTTATGGATGGCGATTATGCTACTTTCCAACGCTACAATTACTATTCAGTCTGATGATATTCTTCAATAAGTAATGAATGCCAATGCTACTCACTCAATATCTCCAGCAGTTTCATCAAAGTATTGTGTAAAAGGTATTCAGGATACTTGATACTTTCATTCAACCATTTTTCGTATTCAATTCATACCTCAATGTTTTCGAATGCTTAACCAATTTCTTAATCATTAACCCTCTCAATACAAAATTATGAATTTTAATTTTTAAGCCAGTTTACCAACCAATCAATATTTCTGAGATACCTTAGGTTCAAACGAAAAACAAAACAAAATTTTAGGTATATCGGATGAATAAATCTTGAAAATCAAGAAAATGAGTAACGCGAAGTATATCACTAGCCTCTCTGAAATCTTTAAAGATTGTGACCGTGGCACCATGGGGGCACACTCGGACTGTTAACCATCCTTAAAACTTCAAAGCCATTTTAGAATTAAACAAAATAAGTTATTATTACTTGCATATGTGATTAATTCAGTTTACGATAATGCAAACCGATTACTGTTTAAACTAGTTAAACCCTGTACTTTAGTTTATGTTCTTATAACTGAACAGTTCCTGCGAGTATCAGGGCGATGCTTGAATTGAAAAATTTTGAACTGAAGCATTTTGTTATTTGTTTAACAGATTGTCAAGATTTTGAACATTAAAAAATGGAAAGATAAAAATTTGGTCTAATTAAATCTAAACTA
>JAHZNG010000627.1:0-10941 GCA_027744375.1 Orchesellides sinensis
TAGATCTTTATTAAGGAAGAAAGTTAGTTTTGAGACCTCCTCGAGCAATCTAATTAATAATAGAATGTTTACGGGTAGACAAGTGTATATTTGTATTTGCTTTATACCTATGTATGTACATACGTTTCACATAGTTTATATGGTTCATATAGTAAATAAAATTGTATATGTTAATAAGGGACGTTTTATAACATTATTTATACTAAAACAAGCACTTTAATTCTATCTACATTTTCATATTATTAACGTAAACCTTTTTTAAATAGAAAATACCGGTGTCACATATGAAACATCAGAATTTGGGTGAACCAACAATTTCCGTAAAAAGTAATCAGGCATTAGAAACTTTATTTTAATCGTGAGGAAGATTATAATTGAAACATAGTACCTATTAATACTCTTCAATCAATGGACTACAGAATCTACTAGATGAAATTATTGGTGATTAACTAACAGAAACTATTAAGCATGGAGTTGGTTTGAACTGCATTGTTGATGTGCTCCCACTTCTCTTTTGCATGCATACAATTTAATTAGTTTATAATCAATGTTTCTCAGTTTAGTTATGGTAGCGTATAGAAATTAAATTATCTGAATCTTCTGTATACGTAAGAAAATAAAGGATTGTTATAGAAGGCCAATCAATAATTTATGTTTAAAATAGCCATGATTGGCAACGTTTATTTACGGAAAGGGTATGAAATATTAAATATTTAATTGTAGTATTGAAATTCGCCTGTTTTTATTGGTTTATAATTTTTGTCACTATTCCTATCTACGGCAGCTGCTGTCCGTCTACAGTTCACTACATTCATACATAGGATTTATAAATATTACAAAGCTGTTTTACCACTAAAAAATATAGTAAGGTGTTATCAATATTTGTGTTTAAAAAAATACAACATTACTAGTTTGATTCTTCAGAAGAAAGTAAGTAGAAAGCAACAACGATTATGAAAAGGGAGGTATGCAAGAATGAGAGAGAAATCAAATGAGGAAAATTTTTAATTCTAGCCATTATTAAACTGCATCCATCGTTTATATACGGTCGAAACAATAACTAGTTAGTACATTTTCTTTCAGGACTCAGGACAATGAATAAAATGTTGTTATGAGTAAAAAAAACAAACAGTGGTACGTAGTTAAAATGTAAAAATACAACATGAGGAAAGTGAGAAAGAGAAAGGGAAATGAAAACAGTGTAATAATAATAATAAGAGGAAGACGATATAATTTGGGCACGAGACGATGAGAAAGTAAGGAAAAAGTCAAGTTTTGGTCTTCTTACTACTATTACCAAAGAGCGAGTAAGAAAAGAGCTATAATATCTCGTGTACAACATTATTATTATTATATTGCACCATTGTACAGACCTTTCTCTCCTCTAGCCTCTCGCCAGCCCTCTTTCTCCCCCATATAATTTTTTTTTGTATCATTGCCAAGAGAATTGGAGTTATGCTCATGAGAATTCAGTAATTGCAAGTGCGTTCATATCAGCCATTAATTTCGCTCATAATATTAGACCAGTTTTTTATATTCTCTGGAATAATAACGTATTATAAAGTCAAGAAAGCAAGAGGTCTGGCTGTAAGAATATAATTTGGGCTCCTTCCATCATCCGTATAGCTTCACTTAACAAAGTAAACAAACACGTATTTAGTACATCTCTCTCTCATCCAAATTCAAAGAATTCCTTTAGTTGGCTCGTGGTCCAATGAGCAGGAGTACCAAAAATTATTATTTTTCTCCTCTCCCCAAAAAAATTACTGCTCTATGCTCTATGCTTCCTCATAACTTTCTTTTGTGCATACATTAACTATAACTATGTATAATATGCAAATAGCTGAAATATCAAAATCATAATGATAATAATGGGGCGGAGGGATTATAAATGGAGACTTGCTAGGTGCCTGGGCACACATTTTAGCATTACATCACATTAAACAGGATTAATGTATGAATACATTATGCGCATAAATACAGACAGAATATCATATTATAAACCTAGGTTTTGTGCCCTGTAGTTCTAGACGCAATATTATTTACCCAGTGTATATATTGAATAGATAACAAAGCAACCGGAAACCTTTTCCTTCCGTCAGGTCTTTTGTTGGCGAAGTCGTTTATGTAAACATATATCCCGAGGTCGCATTGTGCTCATGGTGTAATACAACATGTACAAATAAACGAATTACAAATAGATTATAGTGCTTCTAAGATTCTTTTTTTTACTGTCTGGAAAACTTTTGTCATAAAAATCATGCCAACTTTACGGCCTTCTTGTAACGTTGTTGTATATATAAAACTTTTACAAGAATCACTTTAAATATTTTCATTACTCCACAATTAATTCAGTAGACGCTCCGGCGGAAGATTAATTACTGTTGGGTTGTGGTTTTATGACATTAATAGCATTTCATATAAAAAAACCTAGCATAAAATTTTATGCTTAGGTATTTTTGTCTAACAAAAGCATGGCTGCTGTACTTGATTAGAATTAGTCAGACGCTTTAATTTCATCTAGCCCTTAAAAATTAGGATATTTTCCCAAGTATTCTGTCTCTCCTTCCCTTGCTTATTAGATTGAAATACATAACCATCAACTATTGGATGCAATATGGTGTCCCCATTAAATTCATTATAAAAAAACGGTATTATATGGATGTCATTTTTGTACGCAAGGCAAGTAAATGATATGTGTTTGTGTGGTATACATACAGACTAGCTGACTTGTGCTCACGTTCTGTAGCAATTTCATAAGAATATATCACCATTAAAGTTTTAATCAAAATTTTTTCACTAAAAACATGCATTGCATACATTGTGCAACCTTTTCTCATTCCCTTGTTCATACCAAGAGTAGTTATGCAGGCAAGATTGGATTTTTTAAGGAATAAGGCCCGCACTACTTTTTCATTATGATTACCCCTTCATTATTATTCCAGATATTTGCTCTGTGGGATCAAGCCTAAAACAGTGTATAGTATATACTCATTTTTCATTACCTTTTCTTCAATATGCATGTAGAATGCAGACAGTTTTTCTTGGTAAACTATTGAAAGTATTCTTTTTGAGACAAGATAGTCTCTCGTATATACCATCCTCGTCATCATCAAGGAGAAAGGGTTGCTGGGGTGGTAATCCAAATGATAATGTATGATACACGCATGCCAACATGTGAGTCAGCTACAAACTTTTAATTTTTTACTTTGGATCTTTTCAACAAACTTTCTCCTCAACCTGTCCTTTCCCAGTATAAGTTTAGGCAAAAGTGAGTTTAAGAAGATATGCGTTATTATTAGGGAAAAATAAGTTAAAGTGGCTGTAAGTATATATAGGTATGTCCCGGAATGTCACTAAGGAATGTGAATTTCTTTCACTTATGTTTACCTATTCTACGACAAAAAATTCATTTATTATGGTGATGCATATTACGGTAAGTTTACAGAGGGAAAGCTATTCAAAGTACGTTGGTATGCAGGAAGGAGCATGCAGGCAGGCTCAATTTTTTTCTTGGACTTTGGGGACTCTTCTTTTTCTTGGGTAAGTGTGTGTCTGTATGCTTCTTTCTCCCACTGGAAATTTTCGTAAAGAAAATGATGACAACGATATATAATTTCTCTTCATGACTCCACTTAAGAAAAGGATGAGAATGAGGGTGCGAGTGGAAAAGACTAGCTAAGATTATATTTAACAGAGGACAAAAATCTGCTGAAAGCTTTTGCTCTTGTTGGGAACAGAGAGAGAGACAAGAAAAGTTTTTTAATAGTTAAGCTTATCCTACAAAAAAATAATATGTATAGTTTGGCGAATTTTAAAAATTTGCCAAAGTTGACTTTAGTTTAAAATATTGGAATATTTGAAGATTAATTTAGGCAGGGTCATTGGGGAGTATGATATGAGAAACTTTGGCAAACTTTTGAATCGATGGGCGTTTGGGACAAAAACAGTTGCCAAAATGGTTTTCATGATTTCGCCAAAGTGACATGTTTTTTTTTATCCTATTGCATATATCCATTTTCAACTCTCTTGTGACGCCACACTTTTTGTGATTAAGAGTTTGTTGAATTGGAGGCGTATATTGGACAAGTTTTTAAGAAGTTAAGTGGTTAAAAGAAAAAAGGGAAAAAAATGAGCACGAATATGAGAATAAATGCTTCTCAAGCGATGATGGTGGTAGAGTCATCCTATATTGTAACTTGTAACAGATAAAAAAAATAGAATAAAGAATGGGATTAAATGAATACCCTGAAAGTTTTGAAGAGGGAAAAAGTTTATATTAATTCAAACCTATTAGCATAGCTTTTCTGTATTAACTTGAATAACAATGTGCTTTTTAATACGATATAGTGTGAAATACATCCAAAAACTTTTACTTTTTGTTCACAGTTCACAGAATTATTTTTATCGCACCGTTTTCTTTTCAATTATCCCTAAATTTTAAAGTATTTTTTAAAACAATTATCAATAAAATTTCGCTTGTTTCTTTACAGTACACTAGCGCTTTACGTAGATAATCCATCTACTTTCAGGTTACATAGTACGCAAGTTTTCCGGCGTTGTCTTTAGATATATTATTTCGCTTAGTTTTGTGCATTTGTTGATCCTCATGAGAAAAGCTTGCCCACAAAAGGAAAAAGAGAATAGTAGAGGTACCACCATAATCCTTAATGATGATGAGATGAAAAGAAGGACCAGCATATACGATACAAGTCTACCTTTTTCATCCCAAAACTCCATCCATTCATACTTACACACGATATTGTCCTTTTTTGTAATCACACAGGTCTTAAGTAATGGAATGCCATCATGCTATATTCTCACACACAGAGACACCACTGTCGTATCTCTATATGTGGTCCGACAATTTAAAAAAGGAAGAAGAAGAGGGAATTCATAAAAGCAAAGTGCTCCCTTGTATTCCTCGTTGAGACGACGACCTCTCATGTGAAGTTGGCTACTGTGTAACACGAGATTACAAAAAAATCTCACATTTTTTCCTCCAGTCCTTGTTCCCATATAATATTGTTGCTTTCCACACTAAAAAATATTCCCTAATCCTTTTAATATATATGTGTGTGTGGCATACACATGCATGTACAATTTTTTTTCTCTGAGCCAAGACAATAATAATAATAACAGTAGAAAAGGAAAGAGAGAGAGTTTTTAAGAGAGAAAAGAGTAGGAAGAAAAGTAGTTTGGGTTAGTTGTTTTGAAATGAAATGAAAGAAAAAAAGAACCATGCCACAGAGGGTCATTTCCACATTTAATGTGTTCTCTGTTTTATCAAGCGAAGCCTTCAATAACTAAGTCCCTTGCTTTTTCAGTTGACAAAGTAAAAAAGAAACAACACAACAGTAAAATATGTGCATTTTTACCACTCACACAGTCACATTATAAACATAAGGAGCTTCAGTCTTTCCCAAGTAATAATCCTATATCTGCCGCTGCTTTAGTCTTAACTACCTTTTCCCAGCGTTACAATATATGTACCATGCCCTGGACACAAAACTATACAGGAAATTCTAGGGAGAAACAAAGAAGCAATTTAAGATTGCACACATTTAGTTAGTAAAACGCATTCACTCTGTCTTACTACTATACTTCTGGGAAAATAACATGAACAACGGGACCGTGGAGAAAATAGTGGCGAGAAAAGACCGTCTATGAACAAAAGTACTACAGTCATTCCGCTTATTTGCTAGCTTATTGCTCGTACAAATAAGTAGTCCTGGTCATATATACAGGAAGAAAAAAAAGACAGGGAGAGGACCACCAAGGCAATTATTTATTGGACCCTAAAACAAACCCTGGCTGCCTGTATATGTATGCCTATGTATGTAGCTCCCGTTAAGAAAGTTGTTTTTTAGATGAGTCTTGGTCTTTGTCTTGGTTTTGGCATTTCCTCTAACGAAAAACGTTTATTATGGGAATGGCACTGGGAACACAAGAGGAAAAATAATAATACACAAAGAGAAATGAAAAGTACCTCGTGTATTTATACAAAAGCAAAAAAAAACGCCCAGGCAAACACAATTTTTTACAAGAAGAAGAACTGTTTTAGAATGGAGCATGGTATATATGAAGATGTTGATGATGATCATTCTTGGTGTGTAGCGTAGTTGCCTGCTATTAAGGAAAGCAATCACATTCTACATTCCAATGGGAACACACCATATATACAGAGCCAGCCAGGGTTTTTATATATTTTGTCGATTTTTCTTCCTTTTTCCACTCAAATACGTACACTATCCAGGATTTGGCTAAATGTATTGATATATTTATTCAAGAGAGTGCTTGACTTAAACAGATACTATTAATAGACGGGTGGGCTTGTGATGGTGTGGCGTTATATTGGTTTTGGAAGTAGTGCGACAGTTGTGTTGGAAGAAAGAAGTGGATAATCTAATGGAATATAATGCACCCAAAGATCATGACATCCTATCATTCCAAAAGAGAAAGAAAATATAATGGTAAAATGTACATATGCAATGCACAATGTATAAATGTCGTAGTTAATGCAAGGCGATCGAGCAATCTTTAGCGAACCAGAGAGTTATTGCTTTGTTTGCTGGCTTTTATGTATGTATGTATATCCAGCTATTTTCAGGTTGTTCTCTATTTTTTATACAAAAAGAAAGTCAAGTTGACTCAAGTCATGAGTTAACGTATAAACTACTACATGACACAAAGATATATTGTTATAACTGTGTACCATCAGCGAAGAGCCGAGCGTGGGCTAAGTAACTAAGTAAGTAGAATTACTTTTTACACAAAAAAGTTAAAACGTGTGTGGAGGGGACATTTTATTGCTGGGTACAGTACCAGCCAGAGAAGTATAGAAGTCCAAACTTTTTTAGTATTGGCTGATCAAGAAATTTTTACGTTCTTCTTGACTTTTCCACGCTTGAAAGATTCCGTCGTCCGGAGATAATGGTCTTTTTGCTTCACTCCATATTATATATTGGAATGCATGCAGGCAAAAGTATTATTTTTTTTGGTATTGTTCCTTTTTTCGTTTAGCATTCTACTACATTAAATTCCTCAAGTTATGTGTGTGTATGTGTAGATATGTGTAATATTGAATTTGTTTCGGTTTCTGAAAAAAGGTTTTGTATGGAAGCTATGTGAGTTTTTTATAGATAAAGCTTACTGACTGTTACTCTTATCATTGATCCTAAAAAAGTACACGGTTAATGGGATTGAAGAACAAATGAAGGCCGATTTAAAGGTTAATATTTCAACTGGGCACCATTGACTTTGATCTTTGTACATTTTATATCAAACACAGCAAATGAAAGAATATTCCTAATTGTAAATTGTCAAAAGAATGTACGGGGGTTCAGGGCTATTAAAACATTAAATTCTAAGCATATGGACACAAGTTATGATAGGTCGTAGGAATGTGCAACGCGACGGAGTGAGAGTTAATAGTATGCATAAACTGTAATGGTCTTCTATTCTAATGCACATTCAAACCAAAATCTTTGCTGTGTTTTGCTTACTATAGTCCTATTGTCTATTTAGATGACGTAGTAAAAGTAATCTTTGATCACTACAGCCATATAGTTGGACATAACATGCATGTATATATATATATATGCACATATCCTTTATGTATATTCTTTCATTTAGGTTTCATTTGAGACAAGGGGCAGTTTGGCATTAGCAGTCTGTAGGAGGAGATGACTGGTTAATGGGAGAAAGAGGTAGCCGGAATTGGATGAGGATTCTAGTGAAATGAAGGGGAGAATTGGAAGCCAACCCGGGTATAATTTTTCCCCGTCTCTCTATCTTCCACCATGTTTTTCATTTGCTTCCCAACGCATATTCCATTATACACCACCGCCACACCACACCAACATCAAAACACCCAGTGTCTTTTCCGTAGTTTTTTACTAGTTTACTTTTTTCTGTCCCTCTTCCTCTCTTGCATGCATGGATTTTCTGGAGTAAGTAAGTACACTCTTGCTTTCCTTCATTTCATTCATTCATATGTGTAAATTATGCAATGTACAATTTGTATTATGTTACTTACACACATGCTGTAAAACATTGCTCGTATCATCCTCGTTCTTTCATGTCGACCAACAAAATGGCTTCCAATTCATTACAGCAACGCATACTACTACTACTATAATAAAAAAGTATCCGAATCCGGGTAGCTTGGTAATAAAAATAATAATATGAGATGAAAACCATGTATGTAGGTATACCCATGTGTGATTGCTCTTATACAGACCAGTCTCGATTAAGATAACAAAAAACGCCAGTGTAAAATACACCATATTCATACACACAACTTTATATTGATGTAGTCATCACCATAAGGCACAAAAATATTTAAGCATCGATATATACTACTCCCCCTCCCCATAGCAGTACTACTTTCCCTATATACATTTACATTACGTCTGCTATATAGATGTCCACAGGAATGTGAAATTATATTATGCAAGAAGGAAGTAGCTAAGAACAACACACTTTATACCCCTACCTTTGTTCTGTATGTGTATTACATGCATATGTAAGTACACCAGAAGAAAAGCCAAAAGAAAAGATCCTCGTCATCATTATCATCATCCTTTTACGTTGAATGATAAAAACACGGTGAATTCGTTCACCAGAGACCAGTCTTATCTTATCTTCTTTGGCTACAAAAGTACACGGCGAAGAAGGGGAAAGTAGAAGGAAAGGACTTAATTTGTATTTACTGTCAAGAAGACTACCTAAAAAATACCGACATTATCCTCACACACACACATATGCATGATCATACGGATGACGATGATTATGCATTGCGTAGTAGTACTTCTTAAGTAGTACGGCAAAAGTACATTGATCGGAAGTGATTACTGTATGAACATATGAAACGGCTTAAAAACAGAGTGAAATGGGCTTTCTTGATTTTTCTCCAATGAAATTATAGTTTTTAGCTAAGGCGTGGTTGTTCAATTATTCCATCTCAGTCAAGCGTTTCTCTCATTNAAACAGAGTGAAATGGGCTTTCTTGATTTTTCTCCAATGAAATTATAGTTTTTAGCTAAGGCGTGGTTGTTCAATTATTCCATCTCAGTCAAGCGTTTCTCTCATTCTCGTTTTGGCTACTGATTTTTTCCTTTCTCTTGATTTTTTTTCTTTTAGTGCTTTCATCTTTCACATGTGCCATGCACAATAAGTTTCTTTTCCCTTTTTATTCTCTATCTTGATGATGTGTTCTTGAGAAGAGGGAATTTTTTTTGAATCATCAAGATTTTTTTTGTTCATTCTCTACACAAAATTTTCTCTCACATCATAATCATCAGTGGGAACACCAATAGTGGTGAATGTGATCATCATATATGCTATATATTAATAACTCATATGTGTGCAACTTATAAAAAATTATGATGAGGAGGGAAATCATATACACAGAGTCTGTTTTAAAAAGATATGAAAGATGCTTATAATGTTGTCTACGATTGCTTTATAGTATTGACCGTATTTTATATACAATGGATGTATGTATGTGTGGTTATATGTAGAGAATGTGGTAAAGAGGGCTTCGGAAATTACTAAAAAAATCTAAACTGTCATATGCATTCTTTCTTGGGAAAAAATATTAATGCCGTGGTGTCTACATATGTGGAAGAGGCAAAGTCCCCTCATAAACTACAAAGGAGTGCTGTCTGTACCCAAAATTATTATTTTTTCTCTCAAGATGAGTAGAAAAAAAGTAAAGAGGAGAGAGAAAGCTAAGACCAGGGAAAAAGTCATTGCAATAACTGTGTGATTTGATGCGAATATAATCAGTCGTGGAAAAATGATGATGAGATGGTGATGAAGGAAGAAGAGTTGATGAGAATCGAGCGGGTGTTCTGTTCATGATGTGTGATCTTATAATATTTCCTTAGTAAAGCTAAAGTACCTATAAATATAGGTCTAATGAGAGCTATGCATTGCATTAGATTTATTCATACCATCAAAAATTTCCACAAGTTTGCAGCAAGACTGACTGATGTTAATTTAATGTATGCATTAACTTTTGAAGGAATTCCATAATTATTTTGATTTTCCAAGAAAGCCAAATGTTTCACGTATGCGATTTTTCCACGAAAAAAATAATTTACATAAATACAAAAAACTGCATGTAGACTCAGCCTAAATTGAAGTTGTGATAATTTCCCATGAAAATACTTGCATTGAGTCTAACTTGAATACATTATTCCTACAATTATCATGATTAAACATAAACTAAGTAAGCTAGGTTTTGCTAGAATATTAGAAAAGCCTTCTTGAGTAACGAAGAACTCAAGTGGAAAGTAAATACAAGTTGTGAAAGTGCAGCCGTTGCGACTATAAAATGGTTAATGAAAAATATGTAGGAGTATCTCTTGATTTTAATGAGGAACGGCAAAAAGCATTTATTTGGAAGTAGGAATAATAATAAGGGCCTAATGTGTGCATTGATAGAATGAAATCAAGAGGTTCTGCTAAGTGGGAATTTCCAGTTAAACAATTTTTTTTTGTCTATGCAAACTAAACAGGATAGGCCTTGAAACATAAATCCCCAATCTCTCCATTACTTGTGCGATTAAAAATTATTGATGCTTGATTCTAATTATATTTATTTAAGGACTGATGATGAGTTTCTCTAGAGAAATGTTTGTTTAACAAAGAGAGAACTCATCACCATATTATATATGCTTCTAGGAACTTTGAATCAGCAGCCATATTTGAATCCTGTTTTTTTGTCTCAAGGAGTTATTGCCAGATACAAAAATTTTAGTTTTTGAAAACGCTTTGGTGAGCAATTTGAATAATTGGATAATTGTTGCAGCTTCAGAGACTTGAGCTTTTGCACTTAAAAAATACAGAATAAACAGACAAAGTCGACTCGTGGCAGCAATACTAAAAAACTCTCGTCTATTCTAGAGAGGGGACGTACTAACTATGGAAATT
>JAHZNG010000628.1:0-23958 GCA_027744375.1 Orchesellides sinensis
TAAAGATAAGTCACTTTCGTTAATTGAAGATTATGATTTATTTATGTTAATGAGTGAGCATTTAAAAGCTCAAACATGTATCGCGATCGATCTCGAGTTTGGTAATAATCATACGTTTCATAATATAACAGCTATCATGCAAATTTCAACTCCTACGGACGATTTTGTGATTGATATTTTAAAATGCTATGGTTACGTGTATGAACTTTTGTCTGAGGTTTTGCTAGATGAAAAGATCTTGAAAATATTCTTTGGGCTTCAAGATGTAACTTCTCTACAACGTGATTTCGGTATACGTATTTTCCCATTAATTGATTTCCAACATGTATTTCAAGTAGCTAATTCCTTGTTAAATTCACCTAGCTTTGAAAAAGTAGTTCATAAGTACTTCCCTACCAAAATTCTTGACAAATCCTTCCAACGATATGATTGGCATTTGCGTCCATTGTCATCTGATGCTATCAATTATGCTCAGGACGACTCAAAATATCTGTTAGAATGTTGGGAAGCTTTTAAATTTGAACGTGTAACTTCTTTTTGGCGTAATTTTGATTATTCGCATCATATTAAGCTCATGCACAAAGCTTATCAGTTTCCTAAAATTAACCATTATAAATTCTATTTCGATCGTGCATGGAAACTGTGTCCATTATTTTTTCGAGAATCATACGAAACATTCACAGACACGCCTATTTTTAAAGACTTGTGCACGTGGAGATTAAACTCTGCACGTCTGTATGATTTACCAGTCCAAAAGGTATTTTCAGATCTCGAAATGTTGAAAATTGCAATCATAAAACCTGCTAATCTTGATGAGCTTCATGAATGTTTAAAACCAATTTGCCCTAAAATAAGTGAAGATGCTAAAATGTCTATTCTTGATGTGATTTTCAGATACAGTAAGATTAACGAGCCAATAAAACCACAAGCAACCGAGCCTGATGTTATATTCGACTCAGACAACCTACTCGACACAAACACCTCTCACAATTTTTCTCAAGATAATCAGCAAGTCCAATATGTTGAAACGACATTCATCGATAAATGTGTTACATGTGAAAGAGGGTTAGACTGTAATGTTTGTAATAAAGTAGGTGATAAAAATCCGTTCAATGTTGTTGCTTATGATTCTAATGGTTCTAGATTTACGATGCAAGATTACAATATGTTTAGAATTAAGGATAAAACTTTAAAAAATTACTTTTCCAAGAAACGTAGATACTTAAATCGCATCAATATTAATGACCATCGCATGAAACATGGTTTAGAGCCCTTGAAATTTACTATTAATCGCGGCTACAAGGCTAAATATCGACGTAGAAAGTAATACGTATGTCATAAACACTGGGTATCTTTAATTGATCCTTGAAAATAATATTATGAATATTAATATTGGTTTAGCATAATATATATGTGATTCTGTTTTGGAACAATCTTGTTTAGGTTAAAAAAAGGTTAAAGAGTTAAAATAAGTATACTTAGGTTAAAAGTATATAGTTTGGCTTAAAACGATGATTAAAAATGTTAAATTACTTATATGCTGTTAAAAGTAACGCTCTTAAAAGCAATGTGGTATTTATTATAATGAAATAATATATACATGATTGGAAATGAAGAGTAAAAAAAGTTATTTAAGTTTAAACTTATATAAAAGGGTTAAATATATTTTAGGTTAAAGGTAAAGGGTTAAATCTTTAGTATACGGACAGACTTCTTTTTTTCTTTGTCCTTTCTTTTTTTGTATTATTGCCTTGAGTTGTAACATATAGTGTACAGACGACTGTATTCGTCTGTACTACACCCATAAAATACTATATAACAAGGCTGAAAGCCACATTAATTGTAAACAATATATTATATATATACATATCTATGGACATGTACATTGGTAACAAGAGTAATAAAACAGTAGGTAGCTTAGGTTTGGCTACACAGTCTTGCCTGAGCGATCAAACTAGCAACTACTCCAGCGTTCAGTGCATCTTATTACATAGGCATCAATAGCAGATAGCGTGTTGTGCATAAGACTAGGACCAGATAAGCGTTTCAAAATCTAAAAGAATTGAATCTTTTGATGTGTCATCACATTACAGCTACTTTTTTTCTCTCAGCTCTTCTTTCCATCTATCTCCTCTTGTTTCATGTATTTGTGTAGGGGTGATGGACTGCTGAATCAATTACTGAGATCTATCATGATGTGGTGTGCTACTGAAGTAGTAATAAAAGTTGCTGTAAGGCATGCATTTTCTGTACAATGTGTGCACTAGGCAATAGTTAACTTTCCTACAACAATTCATTTTAACGTTTTTTATGAACTTTGAATCTACATATACAACGTACTCATACTTTCAACTGCCTGAGGTTTATGGCTATAATAATACCATTTGAAATTACTCCTCGGTTTCATCTTATTATAATTTAAACGTTATACTGTTTATAGCTTTGTGCTGGTCTGTAATGAAATCAGGATGCATAGTTACTTTGTATTTTTTTTATGATAGTTGAATGTAAATTACTCATGTCAGTAGCATAGATTTTACAATGTTAAAAAATCTCATTAAGTAAGTATATCTTTGCCATGTTTGTTCTTCTATCAGAAACATTTCGAGACAACACGTGTTTCACAATCAGTAAAACCACTAACCCACGCATAAATATTATAATGGTTATAATGGAGCTTCTATCATACTGCCGATTCAAAAATGTGCAAGTAGGTTAGAAGGACCTGAACTAAAGTATCATACAAAAAGTAATCTAGCAGAATATAATTTAGTAATGCTTTCAATATGTACGTGTACCTAACAAACTTACATTGGCATTTTAGAGGCTTGTTCAAACTCACAAAGATTTCCTCATTTCTAACTAAATATTCTCGGGAATTGACTTTCTTTATGTTGTAAAACTAAATCATTTCTGGATGGACAATAAGATAAAAACCTCTTCGTCATTCCCTTTTATATATTAGTTCTCTAATGTAAAAAAGCAATCCAGGTAAAGCCATTTCTTTCTTGAGTAATCAATGAAAAAACAGAAGTTGAGATGAGATGAAAAGTATGCCAACAATACTAACGAGAATGAATGCATTTGAATTAAGCCTCGGAATAATATAAGGAAAAAGAGACAAGTAAATATAAGCATCTCGTTTTTTTATCGAAACGATTTTTGTTTGATCTCATATAAGATACAAGTAGTCTGTAGAACACGCTCCATATGTAACAATGCATTTATACAGCAATCGAGAAATGCATTTTCTGTTTCCTGAACAATGCAATATTTTATGGTTTACGCATTTATTCTGAATGAGTTGCCACTATGATTGTAGTAGTTGGGAACAATAATGTAAAGCAACAATTTCATGTTCTTGTGCACATTTATTTTACCACTTTTTTCTCATACTCTGAAGAAAATCCAACATCAAGTAACAGCCATCCCATGTAAAGCTCACACATAAAGAGAATGCCTTTCCCATGAAAATGACAAGCTCTATGCTCAATCCAATTTCCTTTCGTATTACTGAAAGATGTCCAAAAAGGAAAGCAAAGGAAAATAGTTGTTTCAAGTTTTCCGGTAAAATGTACTTCTCCACAGTAATCCATTTCCTTCTCCTCCTCCTATTTTTTCCATTCCATTTTTCCTATAGTATTTCTCTGACATTAAGCAATTCAGCATTTCAAGAATAATCTGAGTATTGGAAAGTTGAGACCGTAAACATGTCTGAAACAAGTACAAATCTTTTCTAAAGCAGAAATAACCCCCCTGGCTCAGCAAATATCTTTGGCTTTCTCTTTTGCATACATAAAAACTACTTATAAATACCTACGTACATTATGTACCTCACGTAAGAACAACTCTGTCTATGCGTAAACCTCCCTGTTGTATATTTAGTACTAGTTGTATCATCCTGCATAAGAAGCATTACTTTTACCTTGAAAAATGCATAATAATATGGATCCATTCATACACTGACGCGTTTAGCTTTAAAAAATTTAATCGAAAATTGGGTAGAATAATAATGATACATGTACATGTACTTGATAGCTGTTGTGTGAGAGAAATCAACAACCAAGATAAACATGTCAAATGCATGGCACATGCAGGTATGCAACTTTATTCGTCATCCATATATAAATTCACGCATAATATAGATATTACCCTAGAGTTTGAACGGGGGAGGGAGTGGAGAAGGGCACAGTTACAGAAAGAACAAGGAAGTTCTACTCACACAGTGGTAATAGTAGTAGCTTTGTTCAACGCGACACTTTTTGGCCAGACAGTTAAAAAGTATTTTGTGTTAGGTGAAAAAGAAATGGCCCTGGGTGAAATAAGTGCTTATACTCATCCACCAACTTGAGTGCACATAATATGATGCCTATACACGTTTATCCATATGTAAAATGCAAACTTAAGTACTCTGACGTTATGTACAATACTCGGTATAATATAAGCTACATCAGTTTATCCATGAATAGTAGAATAGAGGGTAGCCCCAATCCATAAATTCAGATCAGACTTAGCTATTAAAGTAAACCTATAAACAGAGAGAGAGAGAGAAGCCATGAAAAGAGTATAAAAATGGTAGTTAAAAGCATGAAATCCAAACAACTATTTTATGTCTATCCATTCCAGCAAACCAGCAATTTTCTTGTGTTTTTTTTCTTTTGTGATTTTCTTCATTATTACAGAAAAAATATGTTGGAAGCTCGTAAGTTTGTAAGGGAACATGAAACAACACTAAACCAAAAGAAATATTATTCGTTTTAAAGGCTTCTCAGAAGTACAAAAGGTATAGTTTGGTAGTAACTATATAAGTGTTTTCTAACTGGGTATATGTGCATGTACAGCTTCATTTTCAAGCGATGGAAGTTTCATGGAGTCAGTTCCTACTTTGCCGTGGTGCACTCCTTAATAATATACACTCCAAATGTAATGGCACTCACCAGAAGTATTTTGTGTGCAAGAAAATTAAGTGAGGAAAATAAAAATGCCGAAGTAACCTGTTTTGTCTCGTGTTTTCAATTGCATGCACGAGCAATTTACATTTTCTTCGTGTTTTAGGTATACATAACGTTAGCCACATCAATCTCTGTATTTAGAAGAGAAAATGAGGTATTCATGCAATGACGTCTTTCAAGAAAAACTTTTTTTCTCCCAACTGTTCCATCCAAAGTTATTAAAGTCATATTCGATGAAAAACAGAAATAGAATGTTACACTGCTACTAGATGACCATTAAACTTATCTTCTCAGGTATTTTAAGGTAGAAAGCAGTTTTTGCAAATGTACTATACAAAATAATGAGTAGCTGACGGCGCAACAGGCTTTCTAAAAGCATGTTAACAAAGCCCATGATTGAATTATAAGATATAAGTAGCCCTTTCATTTTATATTAGATAATGTAATTCATGCGCTATAAATTTTGAAATTTGTAACGGTCGTTCAAAAGTTATTAAAATAGATACATAAATAAAATGACGTAATATTCGATAAAGTTCATACAGTATACTTTCCACTTACAAAGTGTATCCTCATAATCTTGCTTAATTGCTTTGACATCCGCCACAGTTCCTAAAACACAATCATGATTCACCTTCATATGTTCTTCAGCAATGTAAATTGTTCTACGGAGAAGCGGGACAAGAAAAGGTAGTAATGTACGTAACATGCCTTATAATATTCAAGTGTCCGGTTCGATACAAGACTTTTTTACTTCAGTTTCATCGGTCATACAAACATGCTCAGTGGGAACACCTGTGCAACATGCATCAACTTCATCTTCATAAAAATGTTGTGCAAGTGCTAGAAAAAGATATGAACGTTGAAAGGCAAAACGAGACTCAATTAATGTACACTAAGCTTCTTAACAAGAACGCTTTATCCAAATCCTCACTCCTCACCTGTTAAGTTACCGTGTGTGTATACCTAAATACAAATGATAATAATAATACTACTACACATGGTGTACTTATCCTTCCAAGGCAACCAAAAAACCTTTCCCTTTCGGAGATTACTTTGTAAGATTAATTCAACGTACAGTTTAAGGTTCATGCCAAGGTAAACCCAAAAAGGGTCAGTAAGTCATAAAAAACAAGAGGGAAATCTATGTTGTGTATGTTAACTTGATTACTTGTTTATGCCAATATTCTATGCTACATTTTTATCTCATGGAGAAGAAACTGAAATCCGTATAATTATATTTGAGCTGAGCAGTGATTCAGTCCAGATGTTGAATGCGAGCGTTAAGTTTCAGAATATTAAGTGTACTTGGTCCAGACAGATGAGCCGAAGAATCAGGCCTTCTTACATGTAAACTAAAAAACGAAGCATAAAAAACCAGAGTAGTAAATGGAGTACCCTTGCCTAGTACATTGGTCATCCATTGTTATAGGAATGCATCAGATTTTGTTGGCAGCGAGTAGAGACGGATCATGCTTCTTTTTGCCTCATCCCAAAATTAATAGGCATTTTGGTACCCTGATGGTAATGGGGCATCTGAGCGTCAGCCGTGAAGCGGCCAGATTTTTTCCCTCTTTGTGAACCAAATCATTTTTAAGTCTTTTATATTAACTCATTCCTCTACTTCCACTTGCTCCACATTTAAAGAAATCTCAACCTTTGAAATGTTACGTGAGAGCCACATGGTTTTCTTTTGGTAAATGGGTATACTAGAGCTACTTTTGTTCAAATTTAACTGTAAATTCGTAATGTCTGCTTTGTATCCAATGGGTTTGAACGAGCATTGGAATAATCCAGCACAAGTCAACATTTGTAACATTTCTGCTTTGCGAACCTATTGACGTTCTATAGTAACGTGGTTCGTTAACTGCTGGAATCCTATATGTCATAATGTGTATGGCCAAATACAAACTTAAAAATATGAGGAGCAGGACATTAAATTTGTCAGTGGGCTTTATTCATTAAATAAGTTTCTAAAGCAAATTTTCTTCAAACACCTTTTAATTTTCTGTTTTTCTGGGACACTACAATTGAGAGAAAATCACACAATAAAAATTAGATGAACTGTCATTTCAGCAAAATGTTGCCACTGCTTGTCTATGGCCGTTCGCATGTTGGTTTGCTGGTCATAAGCCCGAATAAGCCAACTGAAGGGTGAAGTTAAGGTTCACATAATTATGGTAAATCAATCAATCAACAACTAGCCAAGATACGTTCTTTACTCAAATTTGGTTTTTTAAAGGTCCCTTCAGCGAGATTTTAAAGATTGCTGATAAATTTATATAGCACTCAAGTTCGAAGAATATTTGAAGACTCCCTTACCCTTATGACAATCAAAATACCCAGCTAATACCTTGCTTTATGTGTGTTTTTAACGATTCAGTGCATTTACTTAAAGTTTTCAAACTTAAAAGATACTGCTAGTTGAGTGCGTTTGAAACGTTTTATTGATAAAGTATGCATACTTCTCCAGTCTAAAATAAGCCGTTTATAAGGGCCCTCAAGGGCCTTTCATATTTGAGTCTGTTTGCTACTCTACTACATTATTTCCTCCTTGATACCCTTTGTTATTGTTTGATTTTAATACGAAACGAGCTTTATAGTCGTATTTTTTGTTGTAAAAAGTGCAAGTATATTTCATCCCTGATACTTTTTGCCTTTTTCCATTTTATATGGATGCTTTTATGAAGAGAAGCGTAGGAAAACTTCAAATAACTCTTTTAAAGACTCTCTGAACAAAACTTCCCACTGCGATAACTGCGACAGTGAAGCAACATCCTCCCTTCTAAGCTTTAATGTTTTTTTCGTACTCCATCTCTCCCACTGCAACTTACACTCTCTTTCCTTCTCTCTTTTTATCAAGATATATCTGACATTGTCGTCCAGTTATGTATTTTATTTGAAGAGAAAATAGAATCGTTGAATAGAAAAAAACTTGAAGCTCTTTCATCTATACTTCTTGCTTTTTATGTTACGATAGACATTAGAGCATATCACACAAAAGGGAGTGAAAGATACTTAGTACAAGAAGAAAAAAAGAAGTTGCTCTTACTTCTTACATACATACATTTAGTTATATAAAGCATATTTGTACATACATCTAAGATCTTAACGTAACAGTCATAGCCATGTGTCTCGTAACTTGAACATTCTAAAAGTCGACATTTCGTACTTGTCTCGTTTCGTCCTCCTTTACAACTTACATTACACCAGTCTTCCTTCTTGTCCTTTCAAACGTAAGGCTATTTTCCCCATCTTCCATCGTCTCCTTTTTTTGCTTCATCTCTTTCGGACGTCCCCTTCTTGGTGAAACTGACTGAGTGAGATGTACAATAAGAAAATAAGTTACAAGTATATCACAACTTTCTGATTGTAATCTTTAATCACTCGGAGCCAATATCGAGTTGAATGGACGTGTAATAGAGATAGCATGTAAAATAATATATTACACAAGCCTCCAACTTTTAGTACTGATTCCACACAATGCTTTCATCTTCCAACTTATTATATGTATGTGTGTACACATGGACTTGACTTTTTTGGGGGGCGCGGTGGGCATTAAAGGAAAGTTGTTCATTCTTTCACTTCCTTTTCCTCTCAAGTGGGTTCTGCTCAAAAGACCACAAGACAACACTTGGCAAGTCAAGCCTTTCAACTTTGTACTTACTCTCCCGCTCCACTCTTTCTTTTCTCCAATGGCCCTGCACTTTCACAACACCCAGACGACTATCAACATGTTCCTATCATTCACATCTCTTCATAATAATACCTGACTTAAGAAATATTTTGTTTTCTTGAGATTATTATTAAATTACACGCATTGTATCAGTTTTTGCAATTATGGTGCTTGTCTTCTGTATGCTAGCAGTCCGGGATGCAAATCCCTGTATTTGTGACAGTGAAAGCCACTTACATTAATCCTCTTTGGAAGCTGGCAAGAAAGTATATCTATGTAGTAAACGCATGCCAGTAGTTTCTTTGACTCGCAGCATACTTACCAGCCATAAATATAGGGCACTGGTCTTATTCCTCAATATTTTATGAGATTGTGAGCCTTGTGTGCGTAGAGTGACAGAGATGTGAAGAAAATACTGGGTTGCCGATGATGATGCAATGTGAACATTGGGAATGAATGAAAAATGACCACATGGGGATAGGATCAAACGAGAATGTAGTGGATCGTAAGTATGTTACTAGTCACGTGACCGTATGGACGTTATCATTTGATCGTCTCAGCCTGATACGTTCTTTCTCCTTGCTTATACAGCTGGACTTTTGACTTGACAATCTCTAGTCATATGTCAGTACCATCCCATCCGATTGTCATGTATAAATCGTGATCCTATCTTTTGAGTGGTAACTGTACCAGGCAGAAGAGAGCTTCAGAGTTGAGCATGTTTTCGTCCAGCAAAAGAAAGAATAAGGTAGTCAGTTATTATGCTCTCCTCTCTCTCCTACGTAAAAATGTTCCAGCACGGTGGCTGTCGGTCGCAACATAGATTTCTTCGCACTGTTGGGCATGCAGCTTAGTGGCAGGAGGCGGAAGCCGAAGGAAAGTCATGACACACATCTGTTTGATATTATGTGACTGTGTCATCCATTCCCTGAATCGTCGTCGCATCACAGAAAACTCGCGTATGTTTAAGTACGTGTACTTACTAGAGATATACGGAGAACTGCACAATCTATTCTGGACGTGTATATGAATGCTTACAGAATACAAAGAACTCTAACGGGAAAGGTTCGACATTCAACACTATTTTTTTCTTTACTGCGAATTTCGTATGCGATCGTGTCAAATCCCGTTAATACAATATTTCCCTAAAAATTCCTGTAAGAAATTCCTCCATACTGGAAGTCCTTTACAGGAACCAGGTTAATACTTTGCTTTGCTCTAAGATGTCTTGTCAATCCAAGTGAAAGAGTTATCGAGGCGGCTTGAGTCGAGAATTGGATGAAGAAAAGGAAAGAAGGAAGGGAAGAGTAAGTACCACACATATACACGGTTGGTAGGAAAAACTGCTGGTGGAGCCAAAGCAATATAAAAATTCTCATAAAGATGTACTGGAGCAAAAAAAAGTAACAGCAACTGGGTTATGTTGCACATTTTATATGTTCCAATAATGCCCTTTCAATTGGTCTAAGAGCTCGACTAGGTGAATTATCGGTCCAACAAAGATTTCTATAGTGAGTTACTATCGAGATACAAAGTTAAAAAGTCACTTCACCCGGACACTTCACTTTTTTGTGTTTGCAACCTTCTTCTTATACTGAGAAAATCTCGTTCACGGAAGCTAAACACTCTTGCGCACCAAAGTAGCACTTTTGCTTTTTGCTTTCTCTCTCTCTTTCTCACTTTTTATTCTTTTGGATATCAAACAGAAATATTTCTTTGGGCTGAGATGTATCTGCAAAACTTTGGCAATTCTGTTAGTCTACTGCACAGTATAAAAGCATGTACATCCATGAGCTAACAATGAATCTCAATAAAACTATCACTGCTAAAATAACATTTTGGAAGAAAATGTGGCAATCCCAGATCGGACTTAACGTGCAAACACGCCAAACAACTAGATAGAGAAAAATTACAAAGTTGAGGGGGTGCAGGAGCGGGAGGGAGTAAGCGAGCAAAAGTTAAAATGATAAAAATCGCTCAGAATGATAATTTTAGTGGAAGATGTAAAGTCAGAGGATGTACAAAGATGATATATACCCCATTGCCTAAATTCATTCTTGAACTATACAATAATCATAAAATCATCTTGGCTTCTTTATGTTGGTATCGGCCATGTAAAATTCTCTTGCTAATGACACCAACGTAATGTAGTCCTTGTTCATACACCAACTTTCCCCAACTTTCTTATATACATACTCCTGTTCATCTACATACATACATTCATACTACATGGCAGTCAATCATGATAATGATGGTAGAAATGCAGTGTGCAAGTAGAACCATATATTCGTTTCAACAAACTATCTTTGTCTGCGACAGGACAATGTCTGAAACTGAATAGAGGAAGAAGTTATGTGATGTTGCAAAGTGTCGTGATAGCAAAATCAACATTGCAAGCGGAGATGACAAAGTGACGTGGTGAACTGTATAATTTCTTTGTTTTCTACATTACTAGCAAGCATCATCAATCAACAGGAATAACGAAGGGAACAACGATGAAAGCGATGAACAAAACATCGCGAGTGAGAAACTCATCGTGCTCATGTTGTTTTGATAATGTATTCTTGTCTGTGCTCCGTTGTCTCAGTTTTATGCATGGCATCAAGAATAGAGTCATTTTATCTGTACGCAAAACGTTTCTGAACTTTTCTTTGACACTAATATTTTGCAAAATAGTGTTGTTCGTGAAACAAAACAGTCAGCCATGAAAGAGCACTTTCTCTATGCATTTATTTTCGCCTTGGTGGTAATTTGTATCATACATTGATGTCGCTTAAGTATCAAGTTCGATTTAATTAGCTACCCAAAGTTGATGTCCCAACTTGTAGATAGTTGCTTTGACTGTGACGAAATTCTCATAAATTAATTTAGTTGTAGATGTAGGCCATAGTTGCCTTTTCTCAAAATCATAGCAAGAAAGTCTTAACTACCTCACAAAAACCATTTACGAATGCGCACAAACAATAACACGAGGCGAAAATACCAAGATGTATTCTCATTTCTCTTACCTTGTTAAAAGGGCACGCCTACCTTACTTTTGGCTAAAAAATGATATTTTTTAGGAAATACAACAATAGAATATCGTTTTTTGACATTATGTAGTACCTGTTGTCGTGGAAATGGCTTTAAAAATATTTGCTGTTTCCATTACCTACATCGATCCCAAAAACACAAGTTTTTTTACAGGGGCCCACGCATAAAGTTAGGTGGATGCAACTTTTTAACATTGTAAAGTGCTTTGAAAGTTGTCTTGTGATTTGTTCAGGAACATACTAGTTTTGATGTCTTGTTCAACGACTTTTAGAAGCCTTTTCTTTCCTTTTCTTTTGTCGTTTCATGTGTGAATTATGTTATGCATTTTATAGCTGGACGCTTTTTAAGTGCATCGACTTTCCTTTTTACTCTTATTCAATTTAAAGAATAAATAAGCACTGCAGAATAAAGCAAGACAAGGTGAGAGAATTCATGGGTGGTTCAAGCTTGTTACACATTACATACTATGCTGCAAAACTACCTTTCAGAAACATTGAAAAACTTTCACCGGGTATGAAGACACAAAGATTGGTACATATAAGAGCTGTGTTATTGTTCGGATGATGTACAACAGCATATAAACTCCTTTTTATTGGTACAAAATTCAAAAGGTCATACTGACGCATTTAAACAATACTTTGAAAAATGTCAGGATTGCTTTTCCAATTCAGTTTTGACAAAGTAATTACATCTACAGTTTGAAGCAGTGTGTGATTTATATATTGTGCTTCTCTCCCACATACGTGCATTTTGTGATGCCCCTCTGTTCTGTAGGCTTTTGATTGCCATTGCAAATCGTCGGTGATGTTTGAACTTCAAAACACATTCCAATTATTGTCTACATCTAGGATAAATCCAAGAGTATAGTAGTAATTGGTTCAATTATTATTGAAAATCTTATGTGACAAACATACATACAAACAAGTTAAACACATTTGAAGCAGGGTTGCTACTTGCCAGTATACTGATTGCTTTAACTATAGTATTGGTCCAACTCGTAAATGCAGCTTTTCTGTATCAACCAGTTAGTCTCCACTTTGTAAGGAATTAGAGATTGAAAGCTCTGGGGAATCCTGAACGAAAGGCCTTTCTCTTGCAGAGAGAGAGAAAATACTGTTTGACGAAACGATGGCGGATGTACTGGTGGAAATCCTAGTACAAGTGAAAGCAATAAGTGGAATGACATGTTGGCATTGTCCCTTTCTACATAAACCCATGGAATAATATACAGAATCGATTTAAGCTAAATGTTATGAATTTGTTCCGCACCGTTTCCCAAAGAAAAGGAGTACGTGCTTCGGCTCGTTTGGTGTTGCATTTCCTACACATAGTTATTCCGGCGTGTGTAAAGCATGCCAGTGCTTTATAACTTTGTTCGGACAATTGCGAGCAGATATAAGGAAAATGGAAACACTGTTCCGGTGTTCCATCGAATCCATTCGGTTTCCCTGAAAACTAATACTGTATCATTTTATTGTGTTTGCATTATCATCAAATGCACCAGTATTGAGAGTCTCTGAGTATTGTGATTAAATTAACAAATGCTGAAACACAAAATATCGGGAATGTAGCTAGACTTGTCTAGCATATTTTAAAAAACAATCTTCTGTTGTAATACAAGTTTCTAAACAAGAGATAAAATATCAATGGCTTATTAACAAGCACAAACTATCTACCTATATTTGTTTTCTAATGGAATCCTGGAAAAATTTGGTGTAGTTGACTGCTGCCCTCGTAGAAAGCCACATCCGTAGAGCATAAACTTACTATTTAAACATTAACATGTGAGAAAATGGGAGGCTTTTTGGTACAAGCTGAGTTAAATTACAGGGTTCACTAGAACTTGTAGGGAAACAGGAGACTTTCCAGAATGGAAAGGGAAAGGTAGTAGACTGTCAAATAGTATATTGATGTCGTTGATCGAAGGCTAGGGTAGAGTAATTGCACTTTTGCAAAAGTACCTAATGTTCATCCTCGTCTCTCACAATTCAGCTGTACTAGTTTGGCGTTTGACTAAAATAAGGGGCTCAACCGCGAAACAACAAGCTTTTTCTAGAGTACATTTGTGTCTTTTTTCACAGACGACGGGTAGACGTGTGCAAAACAATAATATGGGGTATGTTTACTATTTCCAATACATAAAGAAAACAAAGTATTGTAGGTAAAAGCGATTAGAGTTTGTACCTTAAATAGGCAACTGTACCAATAGACGAGCACATAATAATAATAATGCTATTAAGGCTCCTCTTACAGCTAATGATTCCCTGTTACGGCTCCCTTCACTGCTAAAGCCATGTTTTTGATACAGTGGTACAAAGAAAAACCACGTCTCCAGATCCGCCACGATATGTTGTATGAAAAGAGTAGATAACTGGAGAATGATCATTTTTATGTATATCCACGCATGAACTTATACCGCTTTTGTTTTTTGTGCGGAGGAATGAGTAGAGATAGAGAATGTTGTATGCAATGTTAAATAATATGTCGTGTGGAGAAGAAGATGCTAGTTATCTCTTTAGGGCTTTCTTCATATAAGAATGTGGAAAACAGTTGTCTTAATACAGTTACGTAGAAGCTGTCGTCCTTGCTGCTTTATTCTCAATTCTGCTTCTTCAAGTCCACTTCATAAAGTTCACAAGAAAAATGCCCTCATTTCTGTTCCACCCGCTCAAGCATTCCTTTAACTTTAATTTATTTCCACCAGACTCTTTTTCTCTCTGTTGTAGCTCATGCGTTTTCTCGCTTGAATTTCATGACTTTTAACGTATAGTTACAACACTTTATATATTTTCCCCTTTCTCTGGTTCTCTCCCCACATGTTATTATTGCTCTGACTACTATTACCACTGCGACAAGTGCGGTTTTTTCGCTCTGCATTTTTATGAAAATTCTTATGACTTTAAAGAATGCAGAAAAGACTAATAGAGTTATATTACATTGTCAGACAAACGGATTTCTTAACAAGCGGAAGACATTAAACCGATGCCTTGTATTACAGCCTACTATTCATATCACCATTTTTGTCATGATCATGATAATGCTTAAGAGTTGCGAAAACTACTTCCCCTGCTATTTTTATGGGTGATTCTATTATTTCCTTGTTGCTTATCCTTTTCCAGCTGGAAAATGCTGCTGAGAATTATGAATCCAGCATTTACAGTGTTTTGTGGAGTATTTTTTTTTATTTTGCGGTAGATCTGTGTCAAATTTTTCATTTTATTTCATTAACACTGTCTCCGCTTTCAGGCATATCAGGCTTACACAAATGTAAGTCCGCAAATGGTTCGAAATGTAATTCAACTCGAAAAAATTTGACACACATTTAGTTTTGAGGCTTTGCAATATAAGTAAATGAAATATATCCACAGGTAGGCTAGCATATATATATATAATATTTATACCATTTAGAATTGTACCAGTACTTTCACCAACTAAACAAGCAACCGGGATCTAATAGCCTACTCATTTATTACCATGCCAAGTCACGGTTTTCTCAAAACACAAAGAGTAAACTTACATACATTGGGTATCCCATATTGAGTATATCCATACATACGCATACATACCTTCGATGAAAATGAATGCTCGAAAATGACAGCGATTTATATTAAGACATTACATTTTTCTTTGGAAGAATTATCATTAAAAATCCAGTCCTGTTGGTTTATTACAAATTACTTTCCTAGTTCATTCTATAGTTGACTGTTATTTTTCAGATGTGACATCCGTTCCAACGGAAACAGTGGTGACTGAGGCGGGAGCCAACCTCACTCTGGCTTGTCCGGGCGTAACAGAACATTCTTTGGTTTCCGTGCTGGAATGGTATTGTGAAGGCTGTTACCACAGTCAAGCAGGCAATCCACAACAGTCCTCTTCCCATCATGGAGTAAGTGCTCGAACGTTTTCTTTTTCTTTCTTTCCTCTCATGGAATATATATACATACAATACATTTTTTATCCTATTTCTTCAAAACATTACCCACATATAATAATAGCACGTAACTCACAATATCACACGTAAAACTGTAATTCTCTGAAATGCTACTCGCAAGTAAACTAATTTCCCTACTATTTCTGGAGACAGAAAGCCGATAAAAATACTATGGTTCTGACGGATACAATTTTTTTAAACACGCAACTGCAAAAACATATGTTGCAATGACTTTCCATTGTTACCCAGTGTAATCCAACTAACAGTAAGTGTAATACATGAGGTCAATAATCTGCACACGAGTGGCTGTTTTTGACATGCAGTTTCATTGAGAAAAAAACACTTATATTATGCATTGACAATATAGCATGTACACATATATAAGGAGTACGGAAACAAATCCAAATCCAGGCGAGGTCACATCTGCTTTCAAAACGATTATAGACGTGGTATTTATTTCCGAAAATAACAATGTCACTACAACCTAGTATTCTACAATATACTTGCTTTGTTTCAATGGGTACTTTATCTATTATTTGTCAGTGATTTTCGGTTGGGATAAATGTCAGGGTTTTAAAAATAATAAAAGTATAAGCCAAGCACGATCATAAATGGTATTTTAACAATCCTTTATTGACAAATATCACCACTTTTAATATTTTTTAGAAAAACGGGTTTGTTACAAGAATATTCAAATAGGCCCTATTGTGTCAAAAAACGTGGCCAGAAAGCATACAGTGAAACTTGAACGAAATTTAGGTCCTTTGGCATAACCTATAAGTATGGATAAATACTACACAACGTGTTACACAAGAGAAAGCATATCGTGTTGTTCACATGTTCCCATGAAATCTATATCGACCAATGTTTTGTTAGAGTACAAGTTATACTGTAACACATCCATGTGTATAGAATGTTGTACATAAAAATAGAAAAAAGATAAACATTGTAATAACCTAACAATCCAATCAGTAAAGACATGAGCAACATCCTCCAAGGCTCTGCTGTGAATATGAAAGCAGACAGCAAGGCACGACAAAACTCTTGTGCTTCTCCATGTTCTTTGCTTCCTTTCACCCACACCGTCTTCGGTCCTGTTCTTCCGCTCAAGGAAAATGTTATAGTGGCATGCATGCTGAAAATCAAGTTGTTGGAGCTGATAGCCCTCTCACTAACTTGTATATGTGTGTGTGTAAGCATGGTGAGAAAAGCATGATTTTTGTAAACGCTATGAGCATAAGAAAACGAGAAAGCGAACAAGAAAAACATAAAGAGAAAAAACTAACAGACGTGGCGGCAATAGCATTGAAAGGAACAATACTAAATGTTGAATTTGTAATAGCAAAGATGCTTTTTATTTCTTCTGTGAACCACTTTCTCCTAACCAGAAAAATGTACATAGATATGTGTGTAATACAAGTCCACAGGATTGCATGCACATTCAGTTACTTTCACTGACGGCTGCTTGACTGCTTACACTACATAACATTGCCGATCGCATTCTTATTTTTATTTCCTTGACTTGGCGGTTGGAGTCGGGTGTAGTATAACATGCAAGTGGTTCTTCTGTAAACAGTATACGTATGTATTATAAGTTGATTCAAGTGGAAAATGTTGATGTTTGCTATCGATTGCCACTCACTTAGACGGCTCATAGAGACGTATGAGTTGCGTTTTTTCTTTGTACTTTTTCCCCAAAAAGTATACACATTTTACACGATTTCTGGCCTTCAATTTGTACTAAAAAAGATATGTACACATGTATATGTATGGTTTTTTATATTGGGATGAAATTTTTTATATGTGCATCAGTCAGCAGAAAAAAAAACATCAAAGAGAGAGCGAGCTGATATCCGGCTTATTTATCATTCAGTCAGGCTATGATTTCAAGAGGAATAAGGAATGTGTTTTGCATTTTCTGATTGTGCTTCACAGATTTTTTATTTCCTTCTGGTAGCAACATTCAACGCAGACGTTTAATGTTAAGTGAAAAGCAAATTGAAAGAATATGTGTTTTTGTACGTTGATTCCCGGTTTGGAGAATGCTGTCAATGTGGTGGCATTTTTGTGGCAATTCGTGTTTGGATGGAAAGTAGGTGAGGTTAGGTGAGCAAAATCGAAAATACATGGATTGAAATTGTAATCTAGAGAACGGGAAAATGCCAATTCAAATTATAGACTTAAAGAGCCATTTGATTTTTTTTGTAAAGCTGGGAAACAAGCTAGAATAAAAAAGAGAATTCGGCTTGCTTGATAATTTTATGGTATTAAGCACACATCGATTTTTGTCCAATCTGATACATTAGTTCGAAAGGCTTGCAGTATACATTGGGGGATTTTAGATTTTTGACGTAACCGTAGCCGTAGGAACGTAACGTATAAAATTTTTTGCTTTGTTTATGCACCATAGCTACGGTACGTTCTACGATTGCGGATACGGCCCAATTCTCCAATCCCCCATTAAACATTGGCTTTTCTACAGAAGAGATATATCTTAGGCTATCTTATGTTGGTTTGACCTACTAAAACTATGTTTGGTAACTTTTTAATCTCAGGCGTATTTTGATATATGCAGGTAATATTTTCCAAAATTGCTGATGTTGTTTGAGATACAGCGTTTTTAAAACCGTAAATTTTCTTTATTTCCTCAGCGTTCACTGATTTGTGATGAGATTTTTGCGAGATGCGTAGTTTTTTATAAGAAATGCGCAAACAAAGAATAATTGAGCTGTTATCATGACATGTTTTTGATTAGTTTTGATTGGTTTGAAATTTAAACGCTTTTAGCAAAAAGTTTGGCAATCTATTGGGGGCTAATAATAAACAACGCAACGAGACAAGTTTTTTGTGTGTATAATATGCTGTTATAGGAATATGCCTATACAATATGCGTAGTTGTTGTTGTTAGTGAATGTTATTTTTTTCCTTCAAGTAAAATGTATTGTGGAGAGTGTTCACTTTCAAGTTGAAAGGCTCCTGTCTGCCACTGTTATGTTATCGCTCACGGCAAAAATATAGAATACTCCGTTGTTTCTTTTGATGATGATGCTGTGTTGATGCATGGTTTAGTTCATGCACAAAAACTTTACTGTCAATGCAATGCCCCGTGTACTTTAAAGACAGACAAGAGAGTTTTGTGTAAAAAGGGAGTTGAAGACTGAGAGAGAAAATGTTTTCGTAAGATGAGATTAAATTTTTCTTTGATGAATTGCCCCACTTACTTTTTCGCCGGTTTAAATGTTTACCAAATATAAGGAAATCATATTTATACATAGAAGCACTGCAAAAAGAGTTTTTTTTTTCTGTATAGTCACATATAGGTATACCATTATATTCTTTAAGAGAGAGGGAGAGAGAGAGAGAGAAAGCTCAACTTGCTTTCACTCCACACGACTCCGCTTCACTTCTTTATGCTTTTATGAATACAAGGATTTGGTGCAGAGAGAAGACAGAGAAAGCAAATCATTCTTGACTTTGGTAATCAAGAAGTAGGGCGTGTGCAAATGATGTGACAGCAGTCCAAGTTAGACTAATTAATGAGCCACAGGCAAGCTGACTCACAGTGGGAGTGAGAGAGAGAGTCTATGAATATCCTATATTTTACAACATGTGTAGTCATGTTGGGAAAAAGTTAAGTAGGAAGAATTTTGGGGAAGGACCGTCTCTCCTTTTTTACATCATGTTCTATATTATTTGCAAGTGTTGGTGTAGCAACAGCGGAACTCTACTATATTTCCCATTTTATTTAGCAATCAAAAGGCGCACATTAGGAATTTTGTATTATGTGCTTATTGCGCATTAAACTTTATATGTAAAACTCCTATGAATCGGATTATCCATGCGTAGACAATTTTACATGAATAATAATAATAATAACACACTCGGCATGAGAGTAGCAAAAGTTTAATTTTGTCACCGTCATTATTACCTTACTAACAATGATAGAATAATGTGAAGCATAAAATCAAGACGTGATTTATCCTCTTCAATCATGCCATTTCCTAACTAGCGCATAACCCACACATGACAACCGTTTCAACCCAAGTATTATAGAGAAATGCCATAAATCTGAATAGATATTTCTTTCTCACTTATTTTTTCGTACTTTGTATGTTTGGCTGTAGAAAAAAAAAGCAAAAATGTATATCGGCGTCTTTAATTTTATGTAATTCGCAGGTCGCATGCCAATTAGCTATAAAAAAGAAGTGTACCATGTACAAAAGATACCCATTTCACTTTTCGTTAAATATTAACCTCTCCGACACACGGTACGCCTGCTACCAATGAAAAAGCGAGGTGAAGCGGAAGGTGATAATTATTGCTATACATAGTCTGTAATGAGCATGAAAATTGGTGTTTACAGGAGGTGAAGCTCGTCGAGTTTCGCAGAGACAGCACTACAGTTTGGCAAAACCGTGAGCGTGTCACACTCAACTCGGATACGTACGCACTTAATTTTCATCCTGTAGTTGCTGGGGACACGGGTGAATATCAATGTCTCGTCAATGACAGAAGACTGCCCGAATCCATCTTGAAACTTGTTGTACAAGGTAAGATAAGACTTTTTTTGTGATTGCTACTGCTTGTTATCTTTGTTTTGCTGTATTGTTTTAATGTCCCTGTTTTAAGATATGGTAAGTAATAATGGCCACCTTAACTCCTTGTGTTTGTGTGAAAATGGACTGAAAACGTGGTGTTATTTATGAATAACCGTAATGGTGATGGTGATATTATTCAAACCATATAATTATTTCTCACTTATCGCCATGCAAAGCCATTAATGCGGTACAGCTAGTGCTGCACACACAATTATAATCTAAAACTATGTTTTTGAAAATAAAAAATATAATAGTATTTCAGCATATTCAAGAAAAGCTAATGACAAAAATAATCATTCTTTGGTATTGAATTTCGTTGGTAAGCTTGTTTGGTGTATTGTAGAAATTGCTGCAGAATTGCGTTCTACATTATGTTAGATTTACATTGCATAGTTTTGAGGTATCATGTATGCATATTAACTTTATATATTGATTGTATATTTAAAAAAGTATGTTACAAGGGTATTCGGGGTTAGTTTGATAGTTACTATGGGAATTGATAAAAAGTTTCGTTCGTTTTGTTATTCGGTTTACTTGTAAATATCATGTTGTTTACTGGATTATCAGGCAGGCATGAGGCTATTTACTTTTACTACGCATTAATGGTATTTGTGAGCTGATGAGGTACCAGGTACCTAAGGAGTCCACAATAAAACCGAATTCGTAGTTTCTGCTCAAAATTCGTACTGAAGGTGTGGAAATAGTATGTTTAGAGCATTTACCATTATCAATAGGAAATTAAAGTACCTTTGAGCAATTGCCAGGAGATAATAATTAAGGAAGATGTCACAGTTCATTGAAAATTACGCTGAAAATTCATGAGCCACAAACGTCAAGCGGAAACGCGCTGATAGAAAAAAGACTGAACACTTGTCTAGTTCGACGCTTCAAGGATACACAGAAATTATCCTTTGAAGTATTGAACAACTTATACAAATGTGCATTCATTTGAAGGTTCCTAAGATTTGCCAACCTGAAGGTGTGCCTAATATAATCAAACCTATGAAACACATCTTATCTAGTTTTAGTTTTGTAGGTTCGCAACACAAAAATATAGGTATCTTCATATATATGGAGATCCTGTTTGAGTTTGATAGCTTAACGGAAAATTGTACCGAAGGGAATTCGTTTCAAGAAATCACTAAGCCCGATGCATTTGGCTGGAAGTCACGATAATACAGTCGTACCTTGCCTGTTAATTACAAACAGATTACGCAGAAGGGACATTCACAGGTAATGGGTTCGTAATCAGAGTTTGCCATGCAAGCATCATCACAAGAACATTGGGAGCCACCTGTGCGGCATATATACCCTGCAGTATGAAGTTGGTGGAAATGGATTATTTCCGAAGTCATGTCATTAAATGCGGTATCCAAAGACGTTTATCTCAAATGTCTCAAATATTACGTTGCTTTCTGAAGTCGTCTCAGCCTAGTTTATTTAATTGTATCACGGTGCCCCATTATATATATAAATATTAGCTTTACGTTGGCAAGTCTTTTCACACGTAACATACAAACGAAAATGAGTATTTACAAGCATGCTATTAATTTTTCGGGTATATAATAAGCTCCCCAAACTCCTTACTGTATGTTTTTTACTAATCAAATACACAAAAAAACTAAGTTTTAATAAGCAGTCAACTTAATAACTTTCAACGTTTGTGACGTCAAGCTTTTTTTGTGTCAGATTAGAGGATTGATTTGCTAAAGAAGTGGAAACGCAGTATCTGCTTATGCAACAGACGACATAAAGGTTGAAAACAAGTCCACAACATTTTATTTCTCATTTAAACACAAATATCACTTCAGTTTAACACTTGCATTTAGAAATTAACATCCACCTTACCATGAAGTCGGGGATAACAAAATCATGTTTTGATCAAACTTAAAATTAAATGTTTGTACGTCAAAAGATATTGAAGTTAAACCATTTAATTTTATAAAAAATTACGGGTATACATTACAAACCGAAAAAGAGTAGGGACGGTATATACCTACACGGCTTGTTATAAGTTGTTTGATGTACTTTGTAAAAGGGCGATGCGCAAAATATGATATGGTAGTGATTACTGTATGTTTATTCACCGATAAATTGGGGGACGAACTTAAAAAGAGGACGAGATAGATGAGAAACCTTTACGATTCGATTGAATGTTACCCTTGCTTTATCTCTGAACTTCCCTTTCAATTGCAGTTTATGCAAGTGTGCCTTTTTTATCTTTTGAAATATCAATAACATATTCTCAGTTTGTACGTTTTACGGAGCAGTAGAGAAAATTGGAATCAAAATCGATAAAAGAAAGAAAACGCGTAGGATATAGTGATCGTGATCCCCACCGAGTTTTTCAGATCTTAAAATGTAATATTTGAAGGAACCATAGACTTGTTATAGTGTATAAACTTAAGCCGAGTTGAATCTACAATTGTATCACGTGCAGTACGTGTAATTTATGTTAATGTTACGTCATGAATTCTATGATATTGTAAATATATGAGTTAAATTATTTTACTTTTCATTCCGGGCATCTCCAAAATAAAACTTTGTTTTACAGAGGTGCTCAAATGCGTCCTTTTAAAGGAGAACCGTTTGGAAAACTACATAAAAACTACATTATGATAGAAGCGTCATAACCATATTGAAGTGAATAGCATCTACCCACCTGTGAGTCACTGTTTGATTGTAAAAAAAGAAAATGGAAGTAAACGCGGTAAGGGGGATAACATAGAAAAGAGAAGCATGAGAAATCAACTTGATAGAATTGATTCGATAAAATAGACGGTACACATAGACACATCTACGTATATAGCCGGCAATATATCCGAATTCAACGTGAATTCGGTTTTTGTAATAACCCGTTTTTCTTCTGTCCATATTTTATACATGCCCACAAGTTTATAGGCTGAGTGTATATGCACATTGATGAGTATCTACAGTATTTTATAGTATAGTTGGCATTGTTCAAGAATATAATAATATTATGTATTCAGCATAGCGCTTTATACACTTTCTATTGTGGATAGGCTTTTCTCGGAGATTGAGTCTCTCAGTCTGAATCGAATCTCAACAGCATTAACTCTAAGAAATACTCTCATTTTTAGCTGTTCTACATAGATATCGGTCTCTTCGGATTCACTCTTTATTGCTTCCTAAATCTATTTAAGGCTTGAGAAAACATGGAAGAAAACAGTGGTCTTCTTGCTGATTCTTGTTGGGCTCAGAGGGTAATAGTTGTAAAAGATTGTATTATTACGTATATATCAACACTTCATATTTTCCTACTATTTCATCTCCACTTTTGCAATATAAACAGTACATCTTATACGCATACTATATGTACTTATTCAACCTGTATTTGTTGTGCTATACTACCCATATATAACGCCCGTCATAAAACACGGTTGGAGATCAACTCTAAAAACCGAACCAGGTATTACCAAGCAAAGAGAATGTTAAAGGGAAATGCAAAAAATCCGCAGACGTATAAACTAATCCTAAAAAAGCAGAGTTCTAGTTCTAATAAACCAGCAACAATACCAAAAATAAATGCCAACGTGGATATTTTGTAAAATAACCTCCTCAAAAATATCTCCTCCTTTGTGTATCTCCTCTAAATCTGTATACGCATATAAAAATCCTTACATAAAAAATATGCACAATACATTTTTGTCTATCACCAAGCTAAAGTTGAGAAAGGAATTTTAGATGAGTCGCCAGGTTAAACTTTTGTAAAGAAAGGGTCGTCTTCAGTATATTTAACATATGTAC
>JAHZNG010000629.1:0-12794 GCA_027744375.1 Orchesellides sinensis
CAACAACCCCCGAAGCGGAAACAAAGACCCAAACAATTAAAATGAAAAGTACTTGTATGTATACCTTTTTTGTTATATCTATCGTTGCTTATTACTTTCATTGTACATTGCATTTCAAAAATCCTATTTTCGATGACCATTTTTTGCTTCTCACTAAAAATCATTCACGCTTTCATGGATTTATATATATACACATTATTTTTCGACCCTCTCGTATTCATGTATTTGAATCCAATTGAACAAAAAAAAATCTTGATGCATGATGATGATCCACTTGACCATGGTCCCACTAATGTGAATACCTTGTAGTAATAAAAACTGGACACAAATATACGATTTATATCGACACAATGTAATTTTCAAAAGATATTATTTCCAAAAGATTATTCGAATATATATATAACATATTTATCCACTTGACCGTGTCCAAATGGACAGAGAAAGACAGAGAGCAAAGTGCAAATGTATATGTGTGTAGATTATATGTGTAGTAGGGTCTCTCTCATAACAATTGAATGGGTATTAGTAGAGGACATATTTTCCGCAGCATCCACCGATTTTATGTTTAATTAGCTGTCATTTTGTATACGTGACAAAGCCAGGGGTTCCTCTTTGATTCTATTCTGTGTATTTTGAAAAGATCACGGGTCGACGGTTGCAAAAAAAAAGGCAGAGCAGTAATAACAGACAGAAGGGGGGACTTACACATGAGTCGCGCACGAGCTAAGAACTTACATTATCAATCCTAAAAGATTTTTTGCCTTTTCCTGACTCATTCTAATATATCACAAGGGTCAATGCTTATATGTACAGAGAAAAACCCTATACATGGTAGGGGGACTTACACATGAGTCGCGCACGAGCTAAGAACTTACATTATGAATCCTAAAAGATTTTTTGCCTTTTCCTGACTCATTCTAATATATCACAAGGGTCAATGCTTATGTACAGAGAAAAACCCTACATGGTACACAAAGTTCAAGGGTAAATCTCTAATTTGAAACAAATGTAAATATTTATGAGAATATAGTTTCCGATAATAATTTATCTTTATATATGACATGAATTTCCTTCCGTGTCCCTGTCCATGACGAATACTTTTCTATATTATATGTGGAAATTGTATGAGCACGTGTATGTATGTACTTGAAATTTTTAGTGATTTCCAGAATTCATTGAGCTAATACTTGTTTCATCCCGATATTCTATATTAAAATTGTTTAAAGTTATTATTATAAAACAATCACTCGAACATGAAAAATCTTAAAGGGTAAATCTCTAATTTGAAACAAATGTAAATATTTATGAGAATATAGTTTCCGATAATAATTTATCTTTATATATATATATGATATTAATTTCCTTCGATGTCCCTGTCCATGACTAATACTTTTCTGTGGAAATTGTACGAGCACGTGTGTGTATGTACTTGAAATTTTTAGTGATTTCCAGAATTCATTGAGCTAATACTTGTTTCATCCCGATATTCTATATTAAAATTGTTAAAAGTTATTATTATAAAACAATCACTCGAACATGAAAAATCTTTAAAAAATAACACAAAAAAGCTCGTGAAATATTTAAATTTCTATTTTAAAATGTACACACATTTGTATTATTCAACCTTTTCTAAAATAGCAAAAATAAAAAAGACTTTCCCTACAACAGAGAATTTGCCTTTCCGATATAACTAATCAGTTGAACAATTTTGTAGTAAAACCTTTCGGTCGTGAAATATACGTAGGATTCCGCGCAAACTCTCATGCTTGTAATAAACTTCACAATGTAAATTGTGTCTCGCGCTACATACGTAATACATTGAAAACTTGACGAATAGTAACAAAAGACCTTCATTGTCAAATTATTGCCAACAAAATACATATTTACGGTATATAGGATTGTATTTCGCGCTAATTCTTTTCACAAATAATATTATTGAAGTGCACGCGAAATGTACATATTAGAACGGAAGTTTTGTTGATTACAAAGTTGACTTTTTATTACAAACTTTTTAGAGTACGCGTGCATAAAGGATTTTGTATCACGCGCTATTTATATTCGAAAAAGTGTAAATTAGCTTCACGATCCATGTAAATTGTATCTCGCGCTGCATGCTTACAAATTAAAATTTGACATGGGAACAACATCGTTCATCGTTCCCAAATACAAACTTACCATATATACATATTAAATTGGAACTCGCGCTAATTCTACTCACAAATAATAGCAATGAAATATATAGAGTGAAATATATCTATGGAAACGAAAGTTTTTGAAAATGTAATGAATATACATAAGTAGAGTTGTTTACAACTTTACGCGTACAATCCATACCTCGCGCTAATTCTGTTTACAAATTATCATTGAAATACACTGACAAAATGTAACAATAAATTGAAATCCTCCGAAATATAGGTTCACAAACTCGCTAGTCCTCCAGCAACACATCCGATTACATACTGGAGAGCCAACAGACCTAACCCCCGACCAAATCCGAGCAGCCGAAGTCCGCGATTCATTTTTCCACCCATACAACCCCAACAATTCCTCCTCCTCCTCATCCCCATTCACCCCATACCCTCCAACACAACAACAACCCAACAGCACACCACTGCCAAGATTCTTCGACACATCAAACCCCCACTTATTCGCAGCAGCAGCAGCAGCAGCCGCAGCCGCCGCCGCCGCCGCAGCAGCATCAGAAGCAGTAGCCGAAGATGACGAAGACGAAGGAGAAGAAGAACCCCACCACGGAACAATGGATAGTGACACAGAATTATCAAACGACGAAACAAAATCAGTATCAAGCAATAACGCTAACAACAGTATAAGATTCTCAACATCATTAGCAGCGTTAGAAAATCAAGTGAAAACAATCACAACGTTAGCGAATAATAGTAACATGATGATGATGATGATGGGTGGTGGTGGTGGTACTAATAATCAACCAGAAGACTTGACATCATCATCAAAAAGAATGTTATTATTAGATCAGAATAACGAGCATATTATGATGAATGATGAAGATGACGAAGACGATGATGCAATATCAAACACAAGTTCATCAGAATACATGAAATCATCAAAACAACCCGTATCAGAACAAAAAACATTATCATCAGCGTTAGACTTAACACCAACGAAATCAACCGAATCAAACGGACTAACATTTAACAAATCAAACACAGACTCATTACAAAAAAGTCCATCAACAAGCACAACAACAACAACAAGTACTCCAAACACAACCCCACCAATACCTCAATACATGAATCATCATCATCCATCAGATCCCAAACATTCATCTCCTTCACCACCCACATGCTCATCACCCTCATCACCACCACCACCACCCCGCATTCCCACCAGGAATGTCCCCCTTATTCCCCCCTCCACCAGGCACCACAGGAGGACCATCATTCAACTCATTAATCCCACCACCACCACCACCCCCTCAAGGCTCAGTAACAGCAGCAGCAATATCAGCAATGGAACGTGCAGGTGCCCGTACACGTGAGATATACATAATATACAAAAAAAAATTTACATATATATTAATTTATTCGTATCTTTGTTATTACTAATATATGTTTTTTGTGTTTACGGATTAAAAAAAAAATTATATAGTTCCTGAAAACCAATGTTTTCTTTGGGCAACAGCAGGACCAGGAGCAGTAGCCCGAGGAAACACAACTTGCTCGATATGTTTGAAAACATTTGCATGCAACTCAGCCTTAGAGATACATTACAGAAGTCATACGAAAGAACGACCCTTCAAATGTACAGTTTGCGACAGGGGATTCTCAACAAAAGTAAGGCATTATTATTACTCATTTACGCAAATATATATATATATATCCACAATCCACAAATATGCGACAAAGAATATATTATAAAAAAAGCAATATAAAACAACAAACCCTTTTAAAAAAATACACAAAATAATATAAAATATATATATATATTTTTCTCTTTTTCTCTTTTTTTCCACACCTCCCCTTAAAAAAATTTTTGTTCCATTAAAAAAAATGATAAGCAGTCAACTCGAAATCAAAAAATATGCGTAAACTGTCAAACCCCAACGAACAAAAACTCACAACAACTTCTCCATCAAAAAAACTACCACAACTACCCATCTCCTCGACTCAACTACCACTACTACCTCAATAAATCTAATAAAATCAATCATATCCTCACACAGGGAAATATGAAGCAGCATATGCTAACACACAAGATCCGTGACATGCCTGGAGGAGGAAGTGACTCCCGTGAGCGACCATCATCCTCAGCATCATCATCACAACAAGCCCTCCACCACGACATCAACTCAAACAACAGCACAGGCTCGAACATTCTAATGAAATCTTCAGACGATGATGATTGTGACAGCTCATCCCGTGATGGCGGTGACGTTATTGCTAATAATAATCCGTTCATGAACATACTTAATATGCAAGCGCAACAAGGAAATATTAAACGATTATCGCCTGGAGGAACTTCTGACAAAGATTATTATCGTGGTGATGATCATGATGATCATGATGAACAAGAAGAAGAAACGCAACATGATGATTCAGTTGCGTTACCACCACCAGCAAAAAAACTTNGCGCAACAAGGAAATATTAAACGATTATCGTCTGGAGGAACTTCTGACAAAGATTATTATGGTGGTGATCATGATCATGATGATGATAATGATGGACAAGAAGAAACGCAACATGATGATTCAGTTGCGTTACCACCACCAGCAAAAAAACTTCAACTTGACATGGGCAATAATACTATCGAATCATCACGGCATCATCAACACCACCATGGTAAGATAAAAAACTTAATCATAAAAAACATATTCGCAAAAATCTAAGTATCCAAAATAATGTGCAAAAATTCTGTGCACTTATAGACACATCATCATCATCCTCATCAAATAGAAGAGAAGACGCCGCACAACATCACCACCATCACACCCAAAACGACTCATCATCATCAAGATCCCCACCAACAACAACAAGCACCAATTCATCATCAGACATCAATTCATCAAAGCACGTGTGTAAAGTGTGTACAAAGAATTTCTCCTCAACCTCAGCCCTCCAAATTCATATGAGAACACATACAGGAGATCGTCCATTCGTGTGCTCAGTATGCCAAAAGGCTTTCACCACCAAAGGGAATTTAAAGGTAAAAAAAAGAACTCACTCTAAAAAATCACTCTTTCACTCTCGTGTTTACTGTCCCCTCCAAACCCAAACACGTATATACACATTAATAATAACTCAAAAAAAAATATTGAATTAAAGGTACACATGGGAACTCACATGTGGACAAACGGAGCCTCAAGAAGAGGAAGACGAATGTCCTTAGAAATGCCATTGGGATTAGCAGGAGCAGTAGCAGCAGCAGCAGCAGCAGCAGCAGCAAGTAGCACCACCAGCGCCACTTCCACTACTACCCCATCATTCTTCCATCCTCATCATTTCGCTGCAGCAGCAGCAGCAGCCGCCGCAGCCCAACAACAACAACAACATTTCCTACCACCTCACAACAACAACCTACCAACAATCAAAAAAGAAGAAAATAATCCTTCAAATTCCAGTAGTACAATTCAATCCCCATCATCATCATCATCATCCCTCTTATATCATCATCATCATCATCCCTACGGTCCATCACATAATCAAACGAATTCTCCCCTACTATTCCTCAACGGAGGAGTACCAACAACTCCTCAAAAGGTTCGTATATACATATGTGTTCCATTTTCTATTCATTTTTTATACATGTCACACCGACGAAATAATATGGTCAAATGAATATAAAAAAGATAAAAATTTTCACAATTCCCATATCACATACGTCCATACGAATGGAATTATGTGTTCATATATATATGTATCAAACAGATTACTTGTATTTCGCTTTCCCCCAGTATTATAAAAAAAAGGGCCAGAAAAAATAAGAGATTTTTTTACACATCAAGTCCATTTTCAAAAGACACAAGAGAGAGAAAATAAATATAGAGAAAATCCCCTTGAGACAATAAACAATCCGTCTCTCTGCACAGATTTTTATACTCTCACAAAAAAAAATATATAATCTTTTTTCACAAGAACAACTCTCCCCTACTTCAATCCACATCAAAAGTGTATGTAGTCCCACACTGGACACATAAATAAGTAAAAACTCTCGTACGAGTGGACGACAAAATTATCCCGTATTACGTTAAAAAAAATGAATTTTCCTTGTCATGTCACAAATAACTTTATATATATTACATCTCTATATTTTCTCTCGTATTGTCCAGATACCCGATCAACTGCACACCGGATCCTCAACCATCTCCAGTAGTAGTAATACTCAGTTACGAAGAAGCACAAGTATTATTAGTGACAGCAAAGATGACTCTCTAGCGGATCATACTAATGCATCTTCTCCAGAAACACAACAACATCAACAATCCCCAAAGGCACTACGAACCTCTTCTTCTTCCTCAACAGAACTAATAATAAAAAAGAAAGAGTCCACTATTCCAGAAGAGAATAATGACACACAACAGCAAACAAATAACACAGAGGATAAACAAGAAAATCATGAAATGAATGATTCTGATATGAAACATGAATCTTAAACAATGAGTTTTTTTTATTTACTTTTGGACAAAAAAGAGAAAGTAAAAAGCAAAAAGGTCTCCACACAATGCATCATCACACATATCTAGTCTTGTTTTTAAAAAAAACACTGCGTATACTAACTAATATACAACATTTTATGAAAATTTTAGTGAGTATAACATATTTGCAAATTATATATGTTGTTGTTGTAAATTTGCAAAAAAATTAAACACATTGTCCCGTAATATGAGTTCATATAGCACAACACCAAGTCTCTTGAAATAATCATTAGTTTATATAATATAAAAACCTCATTATATAAAGTGTAAAATTAATTAATTATTATAAACCGCAACAATCCCATTCCTTTTCCATACAATCCTGTGTGTGTGTGTGTGTAATAATTTTATTATGTATACAGTAAAAAATGTATCGCGTGCTTATATGTAAGTCGTTCCATATATATAACTGTTCCATGTTTTTTTATACCTTATATTGTGTTGGTTTGTTAACGTAACTTATTCATTTAAGTGCTAAGATTACATTAAGATTAAGATGTATATCGTAGAAACTTGTGTGGATAAGGTGGTAATCGTGTAGTAATTAGGTTACACTTTTTTGATGTTGTTGAAAAGAAGGAAGGTATAAAGAAGAAAAAACCAAAGAAATACATTCTCTCGCCATCATTTAACTACACATCATCTTGTTTAAGATATAAAATACAGTTTCTGCAAATATTTGAGTCCATGCAAATATATATGTGTGTTTCATGCTCTCAAGGAAATGAATCGTGTTACCCAGATATATAAAACACTAAAAAATCTCATTTTAGCAAACACAAACTGAAAAAAAAAAGAAACCTCATATGATAAGACAGTATATAATAATAGACACTTTTAAGTTATTAAGGTTTTTAAATACTTGTACTAGTAATGTACGTTATACACATCAATCCTGTATATCAGTAAAATGATAGTCTACGATATGAAAAGAAAATCCATAAAACATCAAGTAATATTATGTATTATAACTTTCACCCAAACAGTATGCAAAAAGAAGAAGAAAATCGTATATATAATATTTCTTGTCCATATACCATCCAGTAATTTTGTATTTTAAAAAACACATCTCATGTATATAATTATAATCAATTTTAATTTACCAACAATTTTTTACACCACGTGTGTATGTGTTAACATGCATACAAATATTAACTCACGTATACGACTCACAGAGACTTTGTTTTAAGAACAAGAGAGAATTAAGAAACTGTTTGTTAATTCTCTAATTTACCTTTTTTTGTATTATCGTTAAATTAAGATTTGTTCATTTTATGTACCCTACATTATCGTAATACACGAACGATATAAGAAGTTTAAAAAAAAGCAAAACAACAACCGAAAGACTTAAAATACATATATATAATTCTTACCCAGTGTGCAATAAGTTTATATATTTATGATTATGTTATTTTAAATGTATCTACCTTTTTAATTAATTATGATTTTAGTACTTAATTTTAACATACACGTAACGTATATATAAACCCTGTGGTACGTTCCTATACACACATGCAAAACAAAAACCTGTGTTTTATTATTATTCCTATATATTATACTTATCCACTTTATATGTACTGACTATGGAGAGAAAGTTCATGTAATTTAAATTCGCCTACGTTTTTAAAAACAAAATATATGATTCTCAAAATCCATGTAAAGAAAAGCTTGCCCATACTCCATACTTGACTTTTCCTTGTTAATCTCTGGGAGGTTTTCTGTGATAAAATATAAATTAACGGGGAGAACTTTTCAGGTTTAGTGGATCGAGTTGTTCTTTTATTGGGAATTGAGATATATGCATATATTTGTTTTGAATACGTTTTTTTATATATCGTATTAGTTAATTTTGCGTGTATATCCCTCGTTCTGTTACACATTTTTATTGATCTTGTTTTAAATACAAACCACTTCATTCCGAATATATAAAACAATTTTACTGATCATGAGAAAATACGAAACATATATTAATTAATTTATTTGTCACACTTGTTTTATACCTGATACATGTATGCGTAAATTTTTTATTTACCATTAAACTTTTAGAATATCTATATGTTTGATAAAATCCTTCTTTACAAACACACGAAAGAAATCGGAAGTTGTTTTAATATATCAACAGTCAGTGTTTTTCATCTTTTTTTTTCTGTGCTCTAATTTTATATATGTGCGTGCATTGTACTTGTTTAAATTACACAAGTTATTTAAAGGAGAGAAAAAAAAACCCGTACAACACGTTATTTCAAATATATATAATCAACCAACAAGAAAGATAATGTATGTATTTTTGTATAAAACTATCAAACTTCCGGTTTTTTTTTAAAAAGCGTAATACTCGTTTATTTTACCCATTCTATTATTTCTTATATATAACTCTTTCGTTGTTATTCAAATTTCTTTACATATATCTTTACGTTTCTTCTAATCATCTCCTTTTCAGCTCTATTAGTTTGAAAACCATTTTCCCTTTGTTAATATATAGTTCTTTTTTGTACACCCTTAATATAAAACATATATTATACCTATACAACACACTCTGAGAAAGTCAGTCATTTATCAGTCAAGTCAAAAAAATACACACACACGTGCAATCCAGTAAATCTTATAAAGTAATCACACATAAATATAAATCATGCACTAAATTTGTTATCAACCGGTAGAATTAAACTGTATACTTTCATTATAATGAACAAAAAAAATCACCTATGCACTAAAAAATTTTTTTTTAGAAATAAACATGTATATGTAAGAAAATTTTTTAAAATTAGTTATATACAATTCTCAAAAAAAAATCATCGAAAGTAAAAAAAATAACACTACAACAACTCGACTTGAAGTGTCATGTAAAATGTATATATATATGTAATAATAATGTGCTTTTTTCAAGATAAAAACCCCCTAAAAAACGCGTTCATATATATAGTTTGTATTTAAATATAAACAAACTCATGATCATATATAAACATTATCATAATCATCATTACAATTTAATAAATTGTACTACATCACACACCGTTTTACTGCTCTCTCTCTAAATATATAGTGTACTTACAAATTGTAATTGGATAATTTTTAAAAAACCAATCTTTGGATATATACATTAAAAAAAAGTATACACACATATACAAAAAAAATGTTGTACTTGTTACTTTCTCTTTGTCTGTATTTAAGTTTGTTTGTATTTAACTATCTATTCATTTTGTATATAAGTCTTGTTGTGTGTACATATATACTGTAGTATGGAGATAATTTGTCTTTTGTTGTTGGTTTTTTTAATAGGAATTAAAAAAACAAAAACACAGTACGTACGAACACGAGTTTTAATTGATTGGGATTGATTGATTTATGACATGTACTATTCTTTCACATATATATAGCCAAAAATAATGTTTTTTTTATGAAAAACAAACTCATAGTACAAAGGTTGTTTCCGGAAACAAAGAATTAGAAATTCATACCGTAGTAAAGTATATGCAGTGAAAGCATAGTTAGGCATATAAAAATGAAAAGGAACAAAGAATATTTTTGTTTCGGTTCCGATGTTATATGATTTCGGGGAGGAAGTCTCTGGAATTGAAACCAAGCGTATACTATAAAAACAATGTACTTTTATTGTTGTGTGTACATATATACTGTAGTATGGAGATAATTTTTGTCTTTTGTTGTTGGTTTTTTTTAATAGGAATTAAAAAACAAAAACACAGTACGTACGAACACGAGTTTTAATTGATTGGGATTGATTGATTTATGACATGTACTTATTCTTTCACATTTATAGCCAAAAATAATGTTTTTTATGCAATACAAACTCATAGTACAAAGGTTGTTTCCGGAAACAAAGAATTAGAAATTCATACAGTAGTAAATTATATGCAGTGAAAGTATAGTAGGCATATAAAAATGAAATGAACAAAGAATATTTTTGTTTCGGTTCCGATGTTATATGATTTCGGGGAGGAAGTCTCTGGAATTGAAACCAAGCGTATACTATAAAAACAATGTACTTTTGGCTGAAACAAAGACAAAGGAACAAAGTTTGGTGATATAATGCGACGCCGTTTTATATTTCATGGATTACCATTAATATGCTTGACCGCATGGACGAATGCATTTTATAATCCAAAACGTTGGTTTTATTGCGTTGTGCACCTTACTTATCACGAACTGTCCTAGTACGGAATATTTTTTTTTGATCTCATTATCATTTTCGTGTGGAGGACTCGACTGTGATGAAATTTCATTTTATTGTAAAATTGTCGCCATTCCGTTCTATTCATGCGTTGCAAGTTTGAGTTTTAATTCTTGTTAGAAGTTGGGGTTTAACAATATTTTAATTGAGTTTTGAAATCGTTTTTAATAAATTATTAGAAAAGTTAAATATTATTCATATATATTTAGTTAAAGTGTGAAGATGGCGATGGGGAAGAAATTAGCATTGGGGATGCTTTTATTAGCGTTCATTCTACTGGGTCAAGGGTCAGCATCGGTTGTGTTTGTGGAAAATGTTGGTGATCAGTCGTTTGGTAATTAGTTTTATTATGTTAATTTTAATTTACGTTGGAATTTAGTTAGGATGATGATCTGTTGCTTGTTCGAAAAATATTGATTTGTATAGAAAAAAGTACGACAAATTTAAATTTAAGTTATATTATATTGATTAATTAAATGCAATATATATTATGCTATTGTTTAAATTGTGTAAACAGATTCAGAAAAGTATGAGGCTATGATGACGACGGGGGGGAATGATGAGCAGAATGCGTATTTGATTCCAATCGATCCTACTGACGTAGACCTGGACAGTGATGATGACGATGATGTTGAAAATGATTATTATGATGATCCCCAGGTATATGGGATGGAGGAAGAAGAGGTACCTGCTGCTGCCGATTACTCCAATGATGAATTGAAACAATTGATCAAAGAACAACTTCCAAGTGTTGCTGCTGTTGTTGAGATTCTCCAAGAAGAACCAATCAAGTTTTATCAAGATGACAGTGGTGAATTATTGGTATCATTGGATCAGGAATTGATTGAGGAGGAGGAGGAGGAAGAGGAGAAGGATGTTTATGGATTGTCTGCTGCTGGAATAGATGAAATTTCTGGAGTGGGGTTTGGAAGAGGGGAATCTATCATTAGTGGTAAAAATAACTAATTTACATTAATTTTTAAAACGTTAATTTGTTTTTATTTAATTATAATTTATTCATTTTTAGATTCAAACACGTATAACAAGGAGGAGAACGAGGAACAAGGAGTGTATACCACTATTACTACTTCTACCTCAACAACAACATCAACAACACCCAAGAAATCTGGGAACTTTGTGTGTGTCCGGCGATACCCTACTTGGGTTGACCTAATGGATAAACTTCAAAATGAGGTGGATGATTACGTGATTGTGCCTCCGAATGGGGTGGTTAATGATGAAGACTCGTACGATGATATTGATGGTCAAGTCATGATGATGCAAGAGAAGAAGGACGACAACTTGAATGATCCATTGTATGGATTCGTAAATTTCTATTCAAGTCTTTCTACAAAGTGAGTTATAAATAATAATAATATAATCGGATGAATTAATATCTTTAGCAAATATGACTACTTAATTTGTAATGTTTTTAAATATATTTGATTTTTAATGTAGAGGTAAAATAATAGTCCTGTTGGCTCTCCACCTTTACGCATTCATGTTCGTGTTCTGTATCATGATGGTGCTGTCTATCTGTGAGGCTTGCTTTTCTGATGATTATGGTTACTTGTACACGTGAGTAAAAATGTTTTAATTATGCGTGTTTCCTTTAAAAAAGTTTTAATGAATGCATTTTTAAAAAAATAGGTATGTGCCTAGAAAGGTGATGACGTTCAAGGAGATGAAGAAGAACAAGAATAAGGATGAGTTGTACGAGAAGATTTTGAAGGTTTGAATGACGTTTTGTGGAATACTCTTTCTTTTTTATTCTATTATTCTTGTGTTTATTTATATATATAGTGTTCTTTATTCAAGCATTTTCTTTAGTGTTTTGGTTTTTGTTACTTATTATTACTTGACGTTACTATTTTCTTATTGGTGTGTTTTGTATTTTTATGTAACGAGTATATGGAAGTAATTTTGTTTCTGTT
>JAHZNG010000630.1:0-18264 GCA_027744375.1 Orchesellides sinensis
AAAGCTAAAAATGTAAATATTTCGACTAAAAGTATTTATTCAGTCATCTTATTTATAAAAAATAAGTTATTACGCATGTTCTGCACATTTGTGTACACAAAAATAATATGGTTTAGTCATGTAAAACTATGTGTAATTTGAGCAAGTACTCCTATCCAATTCTTAGTACCAATTTCCACCTTAAATCCAAACAAAACTTTCGCAGTGTCGTGCAGAATTTCTTGTTTGAGTAAATAAAAAAGTGGCCACCACGTCACATTTACAACGATGATCGATTTCTTCATGAATTCAGAGAGCCACCCACACGTGCGTGAAATGCTAACGGTTGTCACAACTGAGTATTTTGAAACATTTTGGGGCTCTCATCTTATGTCTATGACTTAATTACTTCATAGAAAGTCCTTTTAATATGAATCTTTATTGCCACTTAAATTAATTACGTGTCTAGCTAGAGTTTTCTCAAAATTTTTGTAATCTTTAAAAAGGCTGTGCACGTAAAAGTCATGTCACTTTTTAATGTTGCGTTACGTATGGCATGGCTTTTTGGTAACTACAAGTAAAAAGCAATTATTACTTCGGGTTAATATTGTAGGAAGTATTATATGAGTATTATATGATGCAATGATGCAATTTAATGTTTAATATGGCATGTAAACTATTTGACCTTGCACCCCACACTCTTGAGGCATTGACTGCACTGTTTTTGGTAAGTAGCAAGCTGACATGTCGGATGATATAATTAATGTCTATAAAGGGAGAAGTACATTGCTTATGAAGCTCATTAAGTACCGTTCAAGTTATCAGCACTTTGTAAATCCCTGCTGGTCTTTGCAGTAAAACATTAGCTATGTCAGTGATGTCAAATTCAATAGCTAATTTGCAATTAATTTGAAGTTGACCTCAACTGTTTTCTTTAGCCTTCCTGATGTGTATGGATGCTTGTACCTTATTTATAAATCCTTTGATAAATCGCATTTTTTATGGATTTTAATTCGTTTGTTGCTGATTGGCTGTTTTTTAAGTTCATGAATTGACTATTATGCTCGCATGAGTTTTTTTTCACTACGAATCTAGTCTTTGTGTCGGACTTAATTTATACTGGTATTCGAATCAATATATGAAAAAACTGTGCATTAAGCTAGATTTTGTCCATAACAGTAAACCAGATTTTTAGTGAGGAGCTATAAAACATTTAAAGTGGAATATAATTAGTCAAGGAAATCATGACTTTGTACAAAGTAAACGGAACACTGCAATTACGTGTAATCAAGCAGAGTATAATACGATGTTGTTGGGAGTGTTCTAAAACTCCTCTTCTACGGAGACAATGACGGAACCACCCAGTTGAAATGCCAGAACAAAGGCAGTAATTAGGAAGACAGAAGAAACCATGGCATGTTTAATTTCCTGCATTGTTGTTTATAACTGGTACGGGTGGATATTACGTTTTCTTCTTACAGAGATGCGTGTCCGAATAGTTTTCACATACTTAAGTCATTCCTTGCATAAGTCCGCATACCCACGGTAATACAATTGGATACAGAATTTTATTACAACATGATGAGCGAGTAGGTCGTTTCTGATTACAGTGATTACTCTTGATGCAATTAAGATGCTAAGACGCTAACTTCGACTTCGTCTCCCATTTTAAGCGAAGAGATTCACATACGTACATACACACACGGAAGCTAGTCAGGGCGCCGTATTCCTTTCTAGATTCAAGTTGATGAGGCATGAAACGAATGGAACGGACTTTTAATGCAGTTGGCTTATGTTTGCATATGGGCATATATAATTTTTGTGAAGCTTTAAATAATCTAATAGAAAATAGCAGCTTCCGTGTAGTGTTAGTGTTAAATATTTACGGATACTTTCTATCATGATCTCTGATTGGTTTTCACCCATTTAGTAAGGTTTCTCAGTTTAGCAACGATTTTGTAAAATTACTAATATTTTAAATGTCCCTGCTTTAGTAAAATAGTAAAGACTGAAAAAGGAAAGTCCCAATAATTTATCTTTCAATTACTACCCTGTTGCAGGGTTTTGTTAAAAATTTTAGAAATACGTAAAATACAGAGCTCAATTATTGGCTACGTTTTAATAATGATGACTGAATCGTGACTTCGTGATCACCGCCGCACAACAACGTGTTATGACGGGTCAAAGGAAACCCACGAGGTTGGAATATTGCCTAAGTAAAATAGAGAGACAGCCTTTTCTACGTCGGGAGTTACAAATAAAGAGCTTACATTAAGTGAAACGATGTAATCTAATGACATTTCCATTTTGCGAACATTAGCAAGTCTTAAGCCTTACTTCCGCGGTTATTATGATGACTTTTGTATTATGTTTTAACGTTCCCCACACAAACCTATGATGGCTCCTAGATTAAGTTTTCATTTTTTTCTATTTTTTGTCAAAAGTTAATTTCGTTATTTTTACATTGTATAGGTTCAAGCTCGTGAATGCTTGTTTGAAAAACAGCAAGCGTTGGACAAAATCGATTGTAATAAAATCATAGAGAATGGAGTTCGTGATGCGAAGGAGCAGATGAAGTTAATTGAGCTCGCACAAGAGTCTCAACTACTGTCCGATGAGTACTCTAAGGTCTCTGATCTTTTGTCCCATGAAGAACTCAAAGAATTCATTCCACCAGCCTGGTCGTCACTTGTTCACGTAAGTCCCTTTTTCCACATCGTTTGAATGATCATTTTATTTTTCAAATCTTTTTTGCTTTGCCGAATCTGTACAATTGTTCTTTTTAAAGAACATACTTTGCATGAATTTGAAGTTCATTTGAGTAGACCAACAATAGAAAAATTGCACAGGAAGCCAGCAAAAAACATCCTATTCTGTTAAGCTTTTATAGACGCAATCATGCTTTCAGGATTTCATTCTTATCGAGAATATTATTACACTCGCGGTATTACTAATGATCTTCATGCTAATTCACATGATGTTGCTTATTCTTCGGCTGGTTTCATCTGTAGCTTTTTTGAATATCAACGCTGTGGGAGGTTGTGCAAAAAAATCAACAAACTAGCAGTCGCCTTCGGGTAGAGAGTCATCATCTTCACTATCATTACGCTATATTAAGTTGCATATGTCTGCATGCGTTCTTGATAGTGCGAAAACCGTAGATAGATTAAAGAAATTTGTTGCAACGCGTTTTAATCGGATTCTGCATGGATTTTCACAACAAATGTAATCTTATTCAAAATATATATGTGTAATAAAGGACCTATCTTCTTTTCAACATCATTAAACCCATAATGACAAAGATGATGGTAATGACTGGCAGCTAAAAATGATGGGATTCAACTTGGCTACAAGTCGTAGTACAAAGCAACTCAAGCGTAATTTGATTTAACTGTATAGAAGTTAATGATATATTTTGATAGACGTGTCATTTTTAGTTTTAGTCTGTCACACAAGAGATTTTTTCCTTGTAGCTAATAATAATACAACACACCTCACCACTGCCAATTTATTGGGAGAAATTGTGTTGAAATATTCTTGAATACTTTTCCCTTGAAGCATTCTCAATACTAATTTGTCAGTATAAAATTAACCCTGCTATTTTGCAACTTATTTAAACGTCTACAATTTTTAAAGTAATTATCGTTTTCTAAAAAGCTTCTTAAATACTTGAGATTTTTACTATTAGGTATCAATTTTACTAACTAATGACGTGACAAAAATATCAATGAAACAAAGCTGCGCCAGCTACTTACGTCGTATTCACAGGCTTATCAGCTTAACTTATCTAAACAGACCAAAATATTTTGGGGTTGGAGGGTTTGTGGATTACAGGTTTACTCTCTGATCTTATGTTACAGGGCCGCAACTAGTAATAAAAACTCGCTGTGTCAAATTATGGTGAAAGTGTTGCTATCAAAAGGATTATTTTCTGCAGGGATACTTCTACATTCACATTGATACAATGATCTACTTGCAGCCTGATTAAGCATGCATTTCACACTTCTATAAGAAGTGATATTTTGTATCAAGGTGGGACATGCATGCATTTAAAAATTTTGAGGAATGGAAAGTGCATACTCATTCGTGATCACATACACGTATTATGCATTTTGTATCGCCAATGTTTGTATTTATTTTCATATACATGCATTTAGCCTAGAGCATTGGTTCATTACCTCCTGGTGTGAACTATCCTCGATAATTGAGCTTGCAATTAAACTTCAATTTATTTTGTGATTGATTTTTCTGTTTTGTTGTTGGTCCTTGAATGCATTGGTATCTTTGCTCATGGGATTAAATTATTGTGAAATTAACCTTAATTTTGCAACTGAAAAGGACTTGTAACATGCTTTACAGACCTAATCTCATTTTATTGATTACTCGGGAATAATTAGAGTCAAGAAATACTCCCAGTCTACGCTTTCTTTTAGTTTGATCGTATGACTACAAATACCGAGTACAGTATCAGAATCCACAGTAGGGCATATCATTACGACTTTAAAACACACATTGCATTAATTAAACAATAAAGTCGTAAAATATCAAGTAGACGATGATACTTCCATGTAAGCAGAAAGAATCTTGTTTATCCGGTTGATTCATTAAGGAATGGAATGGTTACAGCAAGCGTAAAAAAATCAGCCGCTATTGCACCTGAAAGCAATCGTAGACATTGATCTGTTTAAAAATATTTGTTTTATATAATAATTCACCGGATACATGTTTATAAGTTTACATGTTCAAGCCATAATCATCCGGGTGTTAGTGCATATCCTTATACATCATATCTGCGGCATCACTATTCTTCTACTGTCACTGTCGGAATCATCAAATCACAATAATAAAAACAGGTTACTCATTTCACAGGTACGATATTATCATGACAATTGACATGAAGCAAAATTAAAGCCGTAGGGATTAATGTGATATGATGCTTTATATACTGTATGCCAACTTTGTATGATCGTTGTTGATATTAATGTTTAATGAAGTCACAACACAAGCTGTAATGCATCGATTTATACTAAAGTTCAAATTTTTTAGCACTTCCTGCAGAAAATATTAGAGCGCACAGTATTAGGTTCTATTACCATTCTAACATCATACGCTGGATTATCATGTTGATTTATCTGGCTAAATCCTGATAAACAGTGCTTTTATAAATATGAAGCATGGGTGTATGTGCTCATTTGGATTATATAGTAATGGTAGTTGCACACGCGCAACAAACATTAAAGCGTTATAATGTTCCTCATGTGTTAATGAAATTTTAAGTAAATACACATGAATAATGCAAGTAGATTTGAAAGGAGGTTAGAAAAGATTGGAAATTTGTAGGAACATGTACATAAGCAATTTACTTCATACATACATACATAGATTTGTGTATTTTGTATTCACATTAAGTTTATACATACATACATACACCCATTATAGTATAACACAATCGTAATGAGCCTTTATAATAAAAACATTAAGCAGAAATCAGTGTGGTCTCTGTGAAGCTGTATGTTGCCTCATGTCTCACAGCGTGTTTTCATCAAACTCTAATAAATGTTGCCAATTGAATTTAAATTGAATTAGTTGGTAACAGATAAGGGTGTTGTTACATATAACTCATCGTAAAAGTCAAACCAGATCAATTTGACAGTTCAAATCCTACCATATTACGTATATAACAGATTTGGAAGTTATTTCCGGCTGTATATTATACATATAAACCAGACTACAATGCTTCAGAGATAGCTTTCCAGTCATAGTTCCAAAGGATCTACACAATGGATATTCCATTATCTGGTATTTTTTATTGCATAAATTCAGAAAGCTGTGATATGTAATCTGTAATTAGTTTTAAATCTGTATTGTGATTCATCAGTTTTATTCCTTTTGTTCGTAAGAAAAGGAAAACAGAGGGCAATATAACGCATCATAAATATGTACAGTTTATTTATTTGTTTTGAGCATTGTTGTTGGTAACCTCAGAAGAATGTATGTTGCATTCTTCACCGGGTCATTAACACTAGCAAAGTATTTTTATCTGTCGAAAATATACAATCAGCAAAGTAGGGCATCGTATAATATGTCAAAGATAAACTTTTAGAAGGCTGCGGCTTATGTTGCTCTTGTGCTGTATTAAACAACGGTATTGTAGTTGTATGCAGAGCTAACGGAGCTAACCATGTACTTATTGCGTTCTTATAAATCATTCATATAATCATTTGTATGTATATTTGTCAGCAATCCGACTAATATTCGTTGTTTCAAGAGCAACGCAACGGCTGGTACTTTAAAAATACATATTCAAAGAAAGATCTCAACAAAAAGAAAGATGAATCATGAAATTTTCAGAGGACATTCATTCTGTATGTATCTTGAAATGAAAAGTGACATGCTGGTTCACTTTATTTGAAAGGCTGAAAGGGAAAACTTGAAGTTGAAGTAATTATAACATTAATGAGCAGTATAGATTTGGATATGTACCCATATATCGTTGCACTGTTACACTTGCAGAAGAACATCTCGTTAAACTATTTCGCACTTAAAAGAACTTTCAATTTTGTTACCGCCACTAGTAGCCTGTTGTTTTTGGTCGTTGTGCATTCCAATAATTGCGAATTTCATTATGTGGTCCATTTCTTTTTGCTTCAAAAGAATGTGTCAAGTCAAGTCTAGCTTGCTCTTTAGAGCTTGCCGACTCTTTACTAAAATTGAAAGCAACCATCATTTCATGTGATTATGGTAATAGACTCAGGTATGTCGTCAGTCGGTGATTAATAGATTTTTTCAGGGGTGACGAATCCTCAATAGCTTAAACACTAAGTCAATTTGGCAGTAGCTCTGCACAAAACTATTTTAATTAAGCGAGGCTAAAGAGAACCGCTGACATTTCTATAAGAGAACTTTCTGACAGAGAAAATAATTGATTCATTATGCATCTACAACATTTTGGTCAAATTGAAACTGTTGCATCATTAATTTCAGGAGATGTTAAATGTCATCCAAACTCACGCGCATCCGTTTCTTGCAGAACAATTGCTACTACCTTCTTGTAAAGCCCTAATGGACTTTAAACTTCCGGTCACCCTTGTGTTTTCGAGTCTTCGATTGTAGAAAATATGTGTGGAATTAACTGCAAAAAGTAAACAGGCATTATGTTGCCAACAGCATGTAGGTATGTATAAGTGATTCGGACTAGTTCTTTGTATTACACTCTTTCTGCAATTTTTATATTTAATTTGGCAAAGAAAATATTACTTCTCTGACTTTCCTTATGTAATTGGTTAATCTATTATGATTTAGAGTATCATAACAGATTATGTATTTTGCACGTAGACGCGTGTCATGAAGATCATTTTGATTTTGCATCGTAATTGCCGCGTGTATCGGGTCTTTAATTTGTCTAGTATGCCAACTTTCTTTGTTCTGATCTCTTAACTATTAACTAAATTGCTTCAATTTTTTATTATTGCTTTTAAATTTATTTCTGCTACTGTGTAGAAAGGCATATAAAGCAGTTTTAGGTGTTATTTATCAATTATCATAAAATACATAATGATCGCACAAGGAAATTACTAGAATGTCCTTACACACGTCGTTGCAAGAGGATTAATTCTCAAAAATTTGCTATAAGCAAAACTGTGTGACACAACCAGTTGAATATAATTTTTTTAAATGTTCAGGATAAATTCTCAATGCAATCTAAATTCTTTCACAAAAGTTAAGGAAATGAAATATGAGTATCTAAATTATGATGCGTATTGTAGGGAATGATGCATGTAAACTATCGATAATAAAACAGTATTTTAGGCACATTTATGTATGCACAGCATGTATTTAGTTTCCTACCTCTTTGTTTACACACTTTTGGCATTTTTTATGGCGTAGGTTACAAAACAAACTTGACCGGTTGTTCCAAATGGTTTGGTTACAACTGGGGCTATTTTGAAGGCAATGCATTCCTGAACTTCTTGAAATTGCAATAGTGAAGGCAAAGATATCAAATATAAAAATAGGAAGTTGAGTGTAATAGTGACAAGGGACTCGTTTATTGATTGCACAACGCGTTTAAATAATCCGTATAAATAATTTGACAACTCTATTCAGGCGTAAAAATTTGGGGACGCTATAGTAGTTAACCGTTGAGCAAGTTTGTACAATGTACATGCGACAATGACAACATTTTAGCTGATGATGTACTTTCCTTGTCGCTTTGTTTGATTTAATTCAAAATTTTCTGTGGCAATTTTTAACGAACCATACGTTGAGACCGCTAAAATGTATTAAATATGCAAACATGCATTACCAATACTACTGCAACAAAAGGTTATTATTTGAAAATACGAGGAGTAGGGGTGTGATACAATGGTCATTCAGTACTAGAGGTTGAATCAATCATCATACGAATGGGCCACGGTTAGATTGATTACTTGCAAACGTGTCTTATTTGCATGTGTTGCACCGACCGCATAAAGGACTGTCAGCATGCCTCTAAAATGACTTTTCTGCTCATGTATGAAAACAAATGTGATCTTTCATAAGTGAATTTTCTTTCCTTGTTTTTTATTGCGAAATCGGCAAGTGAGTACGTGAATAGGTACATACACACTTTGCTGACCGATGATGATGGCTACTCGGACAGTGGAGCTTAAGCAAAATATATAATTTTTACTTTCGAGCTAACAATTCAATTGGTATTATTCATAGATTTAATGATAGATACCTATAAAAAACTTCGTATGAAACTGTTGAAATGATGATGGCCACTCGGACAGTGGAGCTTAAGCAAAATATATAATTTTTACTTTCGAGCTAACAATTCAATTGGTATTATTCATAGATTTAATGATAGATACCTATAAAAAACTTCATATGAAACTGTTGAAGCATTCATCATTAGATTTGTATACAACGTTGAAGGAGGATTTTGCAATAGCTCACATGCAGCTCGTTAAAGAAAAGATTGTTTCATTGAAATCGACGCTTCACACGTACACACATGAATCATAAGAGGTTATTGAAATCAAATTTGGTAGATGGTGATTACAGTGAACAACCATGTGCTAAAGACCCCTCTGGTCAGAATAACTACCGCATAAATGCACCACTGGCTATCGGCTACTACGAGTAGTAGACCACCTTTAAAAATGTGAATCGTGACAGGTGACAGGAGTGAGATCAAATTTTTCGACTTGCTGTTGTGAAACGATTATGTGTTATGCTTCCATTTTTGTATTGCCTGCTAGACTTTTTTAATAGCAGGCATTTCACGAACCAAATTTTTTCATAACGCCAATATTTTGTATTTTACGATGAAAAAAATCCATTATCATTTTTTAAAATGTAATGGAGGATTCAACATATAGTTACAAAACAAACCAAGAAGTATGTTGCAGCTTTATATTTACTTATATTTTGAAAATTTCATTTTTATGAGCAAGCTGTTACAGGTTGCCCAATATGTTAACAAGATGATTATAACCCAAATATACATATATGTATGTGCAACAAAAGCTGTCTGTTTATATTAAGATTCTGTCTGGACTGTGCCCCACCCAAGTAACCGCTGTTTGAGTATTTATTTGTAGTTAAATGCGGAATGAAAATAAAAAATGCTCTATATACACCTACGCGGTTTACAAATTATAAAAATCGAGACTGTGTGTAAAGAATTTACATTGAAATATACAAAAATTGAGTCAAATCTTGCCATTTTACGAATAACCAAAGATTCTTAACCGGTCGTTCTCCATTCTCTTGTTCATCGGAGAAAAATCTACTTTTACGCTTTTCTCTTTGTAACATCTATAATTTACCATACAGTTCATCGCTATCACACCACTATAGTTCCTCATCTTATCTGTACCTTCAACGTGGGAGGACTTTAACTCACGTAGTTTATGTTGGGCATGTCGCATTTTCTGCTTTCCATTTCCATTGTTTGTAGTATAATTGAATCCATATGCATTTTTAAATTAAAGAGTAATCGGTTAGAAACAGGTGAAGCGTAAACGACTAAGCATATTTACCTGTAACTTTTATTGTAACAATAGAAAATTGGCATGAATCTCACCTTAAGCCTACGAAATTATGACTGCTTACAAATATTCTAATGCAAATCATATATGTGAATTCGGGAATCTCATTGTTACGCGTGTGACTGCATTCAAATTGCTTCACTGTATATTGCTTATGCTATTACTTATATTAAATACGCTGAAATGGTCCCTACCACACAAATTTTGTTAACAATTTATTATTATTTTGATTCTAACAGGTTAAACGAGACCTTTACAAATCGGTGGCCCATCATTACATGGCCACTCTCCTGTTGACTGAATGTGAACTCACTGAGGAATCACAAGAGTCCTTCCGATACCTATATAGTGAAACGGAAAATGCAGCTGTGACTGAAATTCGAATGCCAAACAATGACGAGGAGATGAAAGTTTTAGGATTTTGTCATTTACGACTAGCTCTAGCCAGTTTAGAAGACTCTAATCGTCATGCAAGACTTAATCGAGAGCTGCGGGGGAAAGTTGGGCTCCAAACTGCACTTTCATCAATGAAAGACCGGATTTTGGCCACGTTTGAAAGGAAGGAAATTCATAGCGAGGAAGAACTTGAACACTTCATGGATCCTCCAAGTATTATAGGTAAGCCTTCGAAATATAATAATTATCATGAAATCATGCTTGTAAAACTAAAGATAATCGAAAAATTGATGTACATACTACAATAGTTATGATGTCTGCACTTTTTAAATGACCAAAAAGTTTCAAAGATCAGTTTGAAGAGACTTGCTAAATTCAAGTGTTTAAATTCAACTTTGCTATCTTGCATGCGAAAGGCATTTGTAATGAGGACAGACGAAAGTAATATAGCCAATTGGTTTTTTTGCTAAGTACGTGCGATGTTTGACGCGCCGCATTTTATTTGCTGTCAAAATATCGGCTTCACAAGCTTTCATCTCCAATAACAAAAAATTAGTTTGTTTTCAATCGATCAAGTTAATGATTATTGTAGAAACGGTAATGAACTGCATGGAATATAATGCAACGTACATAAATTGGCTGATTAGAATTGAGGAACGTAACAATTTTTTGTTCTTTTGGGTATTTCGACCGACTGTTTCACTCACGTGTCCTCAGTTCACACTGCTATAAATCATGTTTGCAGCATTTGTTTCCATTCCACAAGAGACTTGACATACGTTCAGTTCAAGTAGATTAGAAATTATTGGTCAACAGCTCGCTAAACCTTGTGAGACTCACTCTTACTTATGTTAAAAAAGGGATGATATAAATATAAATACTGAATAGAAACGGTAATGAACTGCATGGAATATAATGCAACGTACATAAATTGGCTGATTAGAATTGTGGAATGTAACAATTTTTTGTTCTTTTGGGTATTTCGACCGACTGTGTTTCACTCACGTGTCCTCAGTTCACACTGCTATAAATCATATTTGCAGCATTTGTCTCCATTTCACAAGAGACTTGACATACGTTCAAGTAGATTAGAAATTAGTGGTCAACAGCTCGCTAAACCTTGTGAGACTCACTCTTACTTATGTTAAAAAAGGGATGATATAAATATAAATACTGAATATATAAGAGCGAGGAACAAAGCAAAGGATGAAAATACTGTCATACCGCATATGGGATTTATTATTTGAATGTTTTACCCACGCTTATGCTTTAAATATTTTTATAGGATGAAAAGGTTATAAATCATACAAATTAGACTACTATTTCCGTATTTTGTTGTTGCATTTAAGAATTGGAGTCTATAATACGTATATCCGAAATGATTATAGTAATTTTATTTATGTGCCAAAAAATAGGAACTCATTTTAACAGCAGTCAGCAAGCCTAATAAATTGTTAAATCTATATTAAAATCGATAGTGCTTGGGAATTTTGGTGTTTCATAATTAGCTTTAATTGTAATGTTTTATCTTGCAGCTGCAACAAAATTCCAGTTAGAACTGAGCCCACCGGACTTGGCAACACAAAACGTAGAGGACCCATTCCGGGCCTTAGGACCCCTTGCTCTCTTCTCTGCGAAGAGACACTGGTCGGCTCCTAGGCATGTAACGCTACACAGGAGAGGAGATGGGTTTGGCCTCCGTGTCAAAGGCACCGCACCTGTATCCATTGCAAATGTAGATGAAGGATCCCCTGCTGAGGTAATGACTTGGATTGTTTTAAAACTAAGTATTGTTAATAGACGTATTATCTTTTTTCCCTCCTGGCCAAATTTCACTTGCGAGTGAGGTGTGGTGGTGATTATTTTTTCGTTGGAGTGAACCTTTCTAGCTGAACCCATGTTCTAAGAAATGGAAATCAGCAAAAAGAGCATACATATGTACACGTGTATTTCTTTTTTAGTGTAAATTGCCCTTTCTTATATGAGAATAGAGCGGTTTGGTCGCACTACATGCAAGAAATAAAGAAATCGCTTCGAGACTTTATACCTTTTTTTACTGATGGACAGTCCTAAGCAGGGATGCTAACCTTTTATTTTTGTGTTCAATGAACTCCAAACTACTCGTAAAAACTGCCTATAAGTTTTATAATGTTGCACACGCAGAAACATACAATTGGATGGTGTCTTTACCTTTTCTATTTCTATTCATGTTATTTTTACTATCGCCAGTTGTGGTAATCAAAAAGATATCAGCAGAATCCAATTGTATACAATAGAATAATGCATTTGAAGCAGATGTGGTAGTATGTTAGTGGTAACACGAAATTCATGTTTTAATCTATGGTTTATTACAGCTTGGAGGCGTTAGACAAGGCGATGTTATAGTGGGCATCGGAGGAACTGATGCGAGATGGCTAAGTCACGAAGAAGTTGTCGCTTTAGTAAAAACGGCAGGAGACTCCTTGCATATTCGTTTGGTGACGCCAATGGATGCAAAGGTAGATTTTTTACTACAGTCACAAGATCATTGACAAAACCAAGTTAATGTCCTTTTGTTTGCAGATTTCTTTTTATTATTGCTGTTAATTTCAAGAATAAATGGAAATCTCTTTATGCCAAGATATTTTATAATAGAACAAGGGGTTTTAAAATGCAATTCTTTGAATGTCTCATTTCAGGGTAATCATTTTAACAACAAAGGAAGAATTTCTCCACATTCGACAAGCAGCAGTGGAAGCTTAGTTTCATGCACGACTCCACGCAGTTCAAGTAGCAGTTCATCTGGCTACGGGTAATTAAACCATGATACTATTTACAGATTTGAAAAGAATTCACATAAAGCTTCAGAGGAAATCATGTAATCTAAATTGTTATTCATATTGTTTTAGTGGAAGTGTTGGAAGAAGTACAAGTAGAAGTACTGGCTCATCTAGTCCACCAGGATCAGATAGCACAATGAAGAAAATCACAAGGACACTTTTTCGTCGTTCCAAATCAAAGGAAAGGACCGCAGATTTAGGATATAAATCGAATGTAATTCTGCGTTAAAAAGTGATAGCTTTGATTAACTTTTAATTTTTTGCCAAAGTTATTAAACGAATAAATCCATATTGTATAAGAAACGATTGTAATAATGAATGTTGATATAATAACATGTAATATTTAAATTTTTACTTAATAATTAATTTAGAATAGTAGATGCCATTTAAAAATACATCCTTCTTCTGTAAACTGTCAAATTTCAAACCATATGTAGTAATAGTAATTGGTTTTATGGTTATGTTTTGAGTGAGTTTATAATTTTGTTATACAGAGGCTGGGTAATACTTTATTATTGTAATTTTAGAAGGTTTTATGGTTTAAATTTTCATTTTCTGGACTAGTGGATATTTTAGGGAAAGCTAAGCTAAAGTGTGTCTTGGATTTATGCTTCCTTACGATGCAATGTCAATGTGCCGAATATATTCTGTAGATAGTTTGTAAACTGTAGGGACCTAGTAGTTATTGAATTCATTGTACCGAAGTTGTTCATTTTAATTTTGCAAAACTTTTTTCCATGTGCAATACCCCATCAATTATGTATATTAATTATGTTTTCGGTATTGAACAAATATTACAAAAATTTAACACTCTGTATGACTGCTTCGGACTCAGTCGTTTTCGAGTCAGTTGAATTTATGATGTAAATCAAGTACATGCTTAAGTCGATGGTCAATCAATGCAACGACATAAAATAACAATCAATATTATGTAATATTTAATAAGCTTTAGCATGTCTATAAGTGCAAGTTGGCATGAAAAAATAAAACATTTTGAATTTGATAAAACAAAATGCTAAACAGTTTGAACACGTACGTCTTGTGATTGTCATTGTTGTACATGGAGTTAACGTTGATGGCTTAGTTTTAAACTGGTCATTATAACTCTTGATCGGATGTACATCTCTTACTTTTTATATCCACCTAAAACAATAATTTTCGATGCATTAGTTTCTAGTAATCGGTGTTACTTTTTAAACTCCTATATGACTTACCATGTCCCCAGCCGCCTCCATAACCTCCACCTCCATGTCCGCCGTGCCCTCCATACCCATGTCCGCCACTTCCTCCGTAGCCTCCATGACCTCCCCATCTATTTAAATTTAATATTAAAAACTTGGGAGTTTAAATTAGTTTTAAACTGGTCATTATAACTCTTGATCGGATGTACATCTCTTACTTTTTATATCCACCTAAAACAATAATTTTCGATACATTAGTTTCTAGTAATCGCTGTTAGTTTTTAAACTCCTATATGACTTACCATGTCCCCAGCCGCCTCCATAACCTCCACCTCCATGCCCGCCGTGCCCTCCATACCCATGTCCGCCACTTCCTCCGTAGCCTCCATGACCTCCCCATCTATTTAAATTTAATATTAAAAACTTGGGAGTTTAAGGACTCTAAAATCAATGCTTTGCCATACATACATGATTAAATGGTTTAAAAGAGAAAAATTGTTGAAACATAATTACCCTCCATGTCCACCCCACCTATTATAATAAAAATTTAACGTGATTAATTTTCTTGCACTATTTAAAGTGATACTGATACCGCAATATAATATTATAGTATTTCAGATTTACTATACTTACCCTCCGTGACCACCCCAGCCACCATGCCCACCTGTTGATAGGAAACAGTTTGACGCGTTTAATATGCAAAGTGTTCAAACACAGTTTGTAAACCTGAATTATTAGGGGTTATTATCCCTTACCGTGACCTCCTTGGCCCCCTTTGCCACCTTGTATGTGTGTGTTAACTACTATGACCCTGCCACCGCCACCACCGCCCTTGTATTTTGTTCCCAGGATGGACGCAATATTTAAAGCTAGTAGGATTATGCATACCTAAAACAATTTTTTCAGACTTAACTTTGTGAAATTTATGTCAAAGTAAAGTTTGACGGTATAAATAGCANTAAAGCTAGTAGGATTATGCATACCTAAAACAATTTTTTCAGACTTAACTTTGTGAAATTTATGTCAAAGTAAAGTTTGACGGTATAAATAGCAACTTACCAAACTTAGTTTCATATTCATTTCTAAAAGTTAGTTTGCTAAAAATTTATACGTTGCTCCGATTTATTTGCAGGGCCAAAAATATTACACAAGACACAAGGTAGTTGTAGACAAAGATCCTTCGTAAAAACTACTAACTCAACATGGCTACCTGTGGGACCTTTTTATATAACCTTTGATCACTCGATTTTAAACGAGCTTGAGCCATACCAGGAAGGAAGTATGTCGCGGCAATTTATTAGGTAACTGTTGAATTTTATCATGTTCTGCCATTACATCCCTACTTTGTATATTATGTCTTTACATGTAACTTATATTTTAAGGATTTGGGGCATAAAATAGTCTTCTAACTTTCTCTTCACATCTGATAAAGGCTCATTCATCTTCTTGAGTTGATCGGTTGCATAATTTTTTAAAAACAAATCCAAAATGCCCTAGTTAGCTAAAAAAAACTTCATGTCCTATGAGCCCTAATTATAAACACATGCTGTGACAAAGTGACAAATAGTTCGGCAAAAACAGGAAGCATAATAATATGAGATTAAAACTAATATCGAGGAAGAAAAGCTGCACATGGCTATGGGAGTCTGTTTGATCTATCTAATCATTGTTGGTAGATTTTGGTGGTTGTGAAGTACTTCATGCAACTCAACAATGCAATTGAAGAAGAACAATTAGTTTTTGCCATCTCATCCTTCCATAAAATCAAGAATTTCGCAGTGATTCGCAGAATAATGACTTAAACTGAATAGGGTATTCCTTTTGAGAGCTACTATAGGCCAGACGTTACCCCTTCACATACATTATGTTGAATGATTGGATATATTCATACAAGAATTTACAATTTGGCAAATCCGCATTATGAATTTTTTAGAAGGATACGTTAGTTTTTGCATCAAAGAGTCGAAAACGTATTGATTAAAAGTAATAAAAAAGCAGGATTAAAAATCGTTGCAAGAGTTTGTTCGATTTTAGCATTTATTAGGTTAGCAAAAGGTCCCATGCCCTTTGCCTGCATATTATGTATAAAACGCATATATACCTTTTTGGAAACGAAATCACATTGGTGTGTGACATTGGTAAAAGCATTATATTAAGAATTCTGTGATTCCCATTTATCGCAGAATTATGCGATTGTCTTATAATGGTATACACATTCACTGCGCTTTGCAAAGAGTAAGAATGGAACTGGAGATCCATACATATACATATATTTCAACACAAGACATCTTGTAGTCTGAATCTTAAGTATTTAAGTACATATGTAGATACAACTCAGTACTGGACTCTATGTGCAATTTTTATCAATTTGCAACTAGTCACTAGTTACTCAAGCCAGTATTGCAAATACATAAAGCTAGAATGACCAGTTTCTAGTAAAATCGACATAAGACTCCTCACAATTTTAAGCGGTACGTTGAAGTTCATACTTGTGTGTAAAGTTAGCATGATTAGAGTATATATGTACCGTGCATTGGTATTCATCATGTAGTAAATCTGGTATCTTGCTGGTATCAGCAGAAGAAATTTCATGCAAATTAATCTTTAATACTTTATCATCAAAAAACGTAATCAGTAACTAGTAGACTACCGTAAAACAGACGTGTCACACAATTTCAAGTAGGAGACGAAAGGTAGATAAGATAATAAGGTATAATTGATTGCGGTATATTTGCAACAAGGTTCAAGAGGTTTATTCAAGCCAGACATGCATACATGTAGATAAGACCGTGTGGCAAGTAATTCGCTTAACTGTTTGTGAGCTTCGTCAGCAAATACTTTTATTCTGTACGATTAAGTCTGAGGTTTGGAAACTAGAAAACATTCTTACAAATTGATGTGCCAGTAGCAATGGGGTCAAACGCAAATCCTAAAAGACTTCCGAGCACGGTGTACTTAGTGCGACAGTAAGTTTCTAAATGACAAGTTTAAGTCTTCATCCAATCTAGTTTTTATTTTGACAAACTATTTTTACTTTTCAGTGGTCAGTCTCAGGCAAACCAAGACAGTATGAATCTGCCGGAGGAACTTGATGTCCTAACGGAGACTGGAAGAGTTCAGGTAGATTTACCGTAGTCATTATGTTTGAGCTTCTTCATTAAGCTCTCTATTTCATTAACTCTTCTATACTGCAGGCTGGACTGCTTGGGAAGCACCTACAGGATGTTCTGTTTACAAAGGTGTATGCAAGTTCGTTCCCTAGAGCCAGCGATACAGCAAAAGAGATTCTGGCTAACTTAAACGGGAATGAGAAACCTAAGCTGGAAATTGATGAACGAATCAGAGAAAGGGTAACATTTCTGCAATGCATCCCATTTTAAGATCATTTCGTTGAATTTGAATCTTTACAAATGAAACTCTGATATAGGAATTTGGCCACTACTATGAAAATCGTCCCATGGGAGATTTATTTAATGACCTGTTTGCAGCTACAAGGAATGGTACGAAAGCTCTCGACTTTGAAGTTCCTGGAGGAGAAACAGTTGCTGAGCTTAATAAAAGAATGGATGCATTTCTCGAAGTAAATGATGGCACATAAATATATATGATAATGTTGTCTTGAACATAACAATCAATATTGTACACTTCTTTAACATGCCCTTCAATTTTCAGGAGCTCTTTGAGTTCATTCGAAATAGTGAACAACCACAGACAATATTGATTGTAACTCACGGAGTGTTCATCATGAGAATCATGCTTAAGCTTCAGGCCTGGGCTCGAGATCCTACACATGCCCTTACTTTAAATGGCTGGAACTTGAAGGAAGTAACAATTCCGATATCTAACACGGCA
>JAHZNG010000631.1:0-12300 GCA_027744375.1 Orchesellides sinensis
TATTTGATTTTTGAAGGGAGTACGATTCGCCAGAAGAGTAGGTGCTCGATGGTATTTGGAGTGGTCTGCAATAAACACTAGCAGAAAGTTTCACGAAGAGTTTAATGAAGCCATGACTGATACAATGCAGATTGTTATTAAACAAAAACAGCAAAAAGACTCAGCAATTTTGTGCTGTTATTGTTGTGAGGTACTTTGTGCATGTTTTTGTGGTGGTTCAGTTGGTGGTGATTGAGGTTTTATTTTTGGCAAATAAACTAAATAAAGGAGTAAATCTGAAATTTAAATGGTCATTGTTAACTTGAATAGTCATCCGACTTGGACGATGACGGTTATTGTTATATTTGTAAATGTTAATAAGGTTATTCCGTATTACAAAATATGGTACTAAAATTTAATGAAAAATTACGAAACAATCACCCTTAATTTGATAATTCATTAAAAATAGCGAAGTCGTTTAAAGGACAATTAAACTACGATAACAGAAATTATTGAGAGAGACTCACCTTATCAAAATCTTTTCTTCTCTGATCCCTTTCCTCCGCAGAAACCAGAGCATCCCTCAAGTCCTTCTTGGTGCCAATTACAATTACTGGCAACTTATCAATACGACAGTCACTAAAAAACGATTCCCACTTTGGATACAAAAGAAATTAATATTTTGTACAATTTTCAAAATAAAACCCAGAAATATCAAAATCAATTTTATTACAATACAAACATTTTTAAGGGACAGCGGCTCCACGAGAGACACACAGAAAATGATGACATGCGGCGAAAGCGATTTTGTCGATGTTCTAAAAAAGTTGCGCACCGTCCCCCAACTACTCTCCCAAAATCGCACTTTCACTTCCTTTCCCTCAGTTTCCCTACTTTCAGGGTTTGGCTTATTAGGGCTTGCTGCGTTTTGCTAAAAAATTATGCATTTATTGCGATATTTATTTATATAAAAGAAACATAAATTATTCATTGAATATTTTACAGTTTTGCTTGTAAGCGCTTTGCAAGATGCTGTTTTTCCAACTCCCCTAAATTTTTAAAGAAAGAATTTACACTTTAAAGAAACTATTCAATTTAAAGTACTTGTAAACAGGCCTTACTCATCTTCAACTACAATGCAGTTGATAAACATTATAATTAGATTTTGCTACGGCCACCGGGACCCAAAGAGAAAACGTAGCTCTAGAATTTAACGTAGAATAACTTACACACAATTTGTTTGTGTTGGGTAGAGAGAGACACAACAAACACCCTTCCTTGCAAAATCATACCTACTGAAACAACCATAGTTAAGTTGTAAAATTCAATTCCTTATTCCAACTAAAACCGTAAAGTGTTTATTTGTAAACTGTACAGGCCATCTCTAAATTGAACTCAATTGAGTAAAATTAAAAGCAATTGAATGAATGGGGATTGAAGTTTATGTGGTAAGTTGCCCATATAGAATATAATTTGAAGATAAAAAAGTGACATTTTATGAAACCCATATTAAAGTTGTGTATTTTTGTTCAGATTATACTGAAAGCAGTATCCAGTTTACCATTGACTTAAAGATCCGCAAAGCGCCAGTAGCTCGTTCCATTGCAATATGCCGTAGTTAGTCTGCATAACAGACACAAGTAAACAAATACAGAATAAATATATAAGGATTTACAGAGAAGTTGTGAAATTGGTAGTTTTGGTTAAAATGGCCCATAACTTGTGGGTCATACAATGTGTTACAGCATTAAATTCTGAATGACCTTGTTATACAGAAGACCTCCTATCTTCGAAAATATTTAAGCCAATGTAACTACAAATCTGTTTTCAAAAAAAATATTTATCAAAATATTTTTAAGCATCGTAGGACACTCGGCAAGACAGTAGGACACTAGTGTTACTAATACTTCGCTGTTTCACATCTTGTCATAAATCATGTAAATATTGGATTAATAATTGACTCACAACAAGTAGTTCCATCAAACTTTTTTTAACATTTTGTACTTGATGCTGCAGTCTGACCATGTAACCAAAATATTTAAACTCTTTTATTTCAATTACCTTTGACAGTTTATATTTAAAGCCTATTCAAACTGGCTGCTTACCGTTTACTCGTGAAAAGGACGGGTGCATAAAACATTTAATCTGAGGGCATTGCTTCAAGTAAGTGGTAATATTCTTAAGCAGTCGTGTAAATCAAAATCTGACACGGATTTTATGATAAAAATTTATAATCAAAGGATTATAGTCCAAGGTGCAATGATCTTTTGTACGCATACAAACTCCTATGGAACACGTGTTTAGCTTGTTCCGCTTGACATTAATGCAATGCTTAAACTTATGTAAATTCTTGCCAAATTTGTAAACTAGAGATGTTGCTTCTTAAACTGTCATCAAATTTTATATCCAATTTGTAATGGTCACGTTGAAAGGTTAAAAAACAAACGGGCCCTTAGTCTTCAGTAATCATCAACCTCAGTTTCAGCAGCCGATTTTGCCCCCTCATCAAAGCATATCCCACCATAATTACTAAATCCTTCCTTGGCCTTATCTACTATTTTTATTTGCGAGGAGGATTGTTTCTATTGTGAATTATTCATATCTAAACAACAATGCAAGGCCAATTTCACTTGTTTTTAAAATAACATCATAACTGCAGTGTTTGTTGGGGAAAAATGAAGCTGCTATTTTTTACTTTGATATCTAACTGGCTCGTTTTTAATGCAATTTTTGTACTAATTCATAAAAACGTGCAAATTCATGGTATTTATTATAGTGTTTGTTTGGAAATTCCAAACATATATATTTATTTATTAAACCGGTATACCAAAGCAGCGAAATCATAATTTCACCGTGTATATTCAAAAGGACTTTGACAGGGGTACATTATCTGTATCTTTTGGATATCAGTGCTCTGCAACGTAGGATCATCATAGATACGTCCGTCCGCCTAAAATTTAAAAACAAACCCTGTATTAAAAATAATTAATTAATTCCAATTAACAATTTTTACAAGAGACTTATACCTTTCCCCACAGTGTGGCATAGCCATTTTTGCTAAAAGCGTAGCTATGATAGTGCATAATACTTTTAGTGTTATACGGCACATTATAGCTTTCCGCCTGAAGAACATTTTGCCGTCCAAAACTACCTGTAACACTTTCTTGAACGTTGTCCATGTAAACATCCATAATTCTATCCCGTTTCATACAACCTGGATCCAAATATATATTTTGCTTTCCTCCCTTTCTTCCCGCCCATGAGCTACACCCGTACCCGCCTCCTTTTACTACGTAAATGTAATCTCCTCCGTAACCGGTTTCTCCGGGGCGTAACTTCTTGAAGGCTAGACACCATGCTAATTTTAACAATTCCGCTGTGGCCGTTCGGATAAGTTCCACTTCCCAAGGATCTATAAGCAAAATGTATTTATTCCCATTTAAAAATAAATTAAGTAGTTTGTATTTTAATAAAGTGCTTACTGAAAGCTGGGTCGGGTAGCCAATGGATTTGCCTCCATCGCCAGCGTGTCCCAATCCTGGCATTTCTTCCTGTAAGCCTCATATTATTTGGAGTGGTGCATTCAGGTGTGGGAATCTTTCGCATCATGGCTTCATACCATAATCCTGTACAAAATGAGGTTCTTTAATTAGATTCGGTTAATATTATAATGTAGGCTCAGTGGCTAATAAAAATATGCACCTGCATTGGTTCTTTTCGGTGATAGAGAATAAATAGGCCCTAACGGTAATCCAGTCACAGTGATCAAAATGAAAGGCAATAATCCAATGGTGATGATATGCATGCTTATTCTGATGTTATAACCCTAGATAGTTTTGAAGAATTCCAATTATTTGCCAAAATTACAAAATGCATGCCTATATTAGAAATAAACTGATATTTGTTAAAATTTGCCCATGATCACTGTTGGGGAAAGCCAGTATTTTATAAAAACAATGCATAATTTATCTGTACTAAATATAATTGAGATAATAGTGAAAGTGAAACACAATAGTAATTGTAAGCGTAATATTCAATTATACTATATTCTAATCAGCAAAATAAAATAATATCAAATTTCAATCGTTTTTCACCCTAAGCCACCCTGGCATTTGTACATGGCCCTTAATTTCTGGAAGTGTTGGATCCTTATAAATCCTTCCAGATCCATCCTACCATTAAAATCCCACAATTATTCAAAAGCTCTCCATATTTTACAAATTTTCATTAAACATTCCTTTTATATATCTTTGGCCAAATTGTTGCATATCCATTCTTACTAAAGGCATAGCTCTCATAGTGCATAAGGCTGTTAACATTGTATGGAACACCAAAAGCTGTCACTTGAAAATCGGGTGCCTCAATAAAACTAAGCTTGGCACTGTCCTTAATATTATCCCAGTACACATCCACATATTGATCCCTATCTGGTCTTTGGTGTTCATGAAAAAATCCCAAGGCATGAATAAACTCATGAATAATCGTATTAACTTTCATACAACCTGGATCCAAATACATATCTTGACGTCCTCCCGCCCGTGCTGGGAAAGAACTACACCCGTAGCCCCCTCCCTTTATAATTTTCACGTAGTCTCCCGTTGGCGTTGTATCAGGACGCCACATATCGAATCCCCGACATGGTAGTATTTTCCACAGAATATACACCGCTTTCTTAACTATTTCCACTTCCATCGCATCTAACACAAAATACCGTCTAAATCATTATTTTTATTTAAAATTTAACTTGCTTTATAATAACGTAATATTTACTAAATGCTGGATCAGGCTGATACATCAGTTTATTCCATCTCCAACGCTCCTCAATTCGGCCATTTCTTCCGGTTAGCCGGTTCTGCGGGTTGACGGAGTGGTGCAGGGTGGCGTTGGAATCTTTTTTATTATAGCTTCATACCATAAACCTAGAAAATAAGGTTTATTTATTATATTAATTAAAACCTATGCTATAAGATTGGAAATGCATATTTTGTACCTGCATTGGATAACCTTGGACTTAGCGGCTCATAGGGAGCCAAAGGAAAGGCAGTAACTAAAGCTACCACCGCTAATAACCCAATAGCAATTGTAATTTCTCGCATTATTTTCCGATGGGATGCAAAAAATATACATAATTTATTTGGAAGATAGCACATGGATGTTTTGGAGCTACTTGGCTATATCAAACGATACATAATTTTTTACAGAACAAGAACAAAGATATGATTAGGTATCATAAAAATACAATAAAAGCGAAAGTTGTGTACAAACAATGCAGTGCAAAAAATATTTGTTTATAATTATATTTATTTAATTCCTTTATTCCCTTCAAGCACAATATTCGTTTATTCTAATTTATATATATTACGAATCTATTTTTAATTAAAATGCAACCAACCAATTATTAACAACCACGAAAAGAAGTAATTATGTTATCAAAACCAATCTCGGCCATGTTGGCATGGCCGGGCGTGCCTGGTGCAAATCTATATTGTTTCCCTCCGCAGTCCTTATCATCAAATGCATCTACGCATCCGTTATGAGTGTGAATGGATGAAATCCTATCGTTCCAGTAGTCCAAGTTCACGTTAACGCACTTATCGGATGGAACATCCATTCTGGCGTCATATCCTATCAAAAAACCAAAAAAATATAAACTTAATGCATAATAAATAATAACATTTTGTCCTGCATTTAAATACATACCCTGTAAATGTGGATCTGAGTAGACGGTTATGTCAGTGCTACTGACAATTCCTATTGTCAGAGCAATAATCATAGCAGAAATGAATGTGGTATACATTTTAATTGAGCTTAATACGCTACTTTTTTTACTGTGAAAATAACAAATACTCAAAAAATGTATTTTTGGTTACGCTTGTTTCTCAAGTTTTTTTTTCGGGTAATTGTACTGTTTGGCTCTGGGATTCCCACTGTGAGGCAAGTACTTTTCGAGTGGCACTTTTATATGAAACTTTTAATTGGTTTGGACAACACAACCTACAATTTAAATTATCTTTCAAGTTGACTCCTAAACAGGATGTTTTAGAAATAAACCCACGACGCGAAGCCGAACGTCACAAATGATTTATATTTTAAATGCAAGGTATTACGCTGAAAACATACTGATAATGATTTACAACTAAATTGTATTAAATATTAATACAGACGCAAGAAAACTGACGCCAATTGACGTTTTAAAGGAAATGTTAGACTAAGATGGAGCTTTTACAATATTGCCCACGAACAAATAATGCATGACATGTGTCGATATTACTAAAATCTATCTATGTATATTTGCGTTTGGTTTGGTGGTCATAATAATTAGCAGGTAATTTTCATGCAAATTTTTATTACTCAGACAGAGCGTGCGTCATTACATGCTTTGTTTGAAAATACGCAGATGAAGAACAAATCTATTTGGGTCGCATTAGAATATTAAGTTACTTATTCCAGTGAAGCAATAACAATTGCCTTCTTACTTTAAAAGACAAGTTCGAAAATTCGGTTTTTAAGCGCATTGCTTATNTTAAAAGACAAGTTCGAAAATTCGGTTTTTAAGCGCATTGCTTATAGTCCATACGGATTTTGAGTGAAACGAGCTATTTCACAGCGTCAGTCCAAGAGTTTGGCTTATAAATTATAAAAATATTACAAATTTTATAAAAACGTTTTTAAAGAAGAAAACATGGGCACCCTTGATGAATACCGGATGCGCGCCAGGATTGTTGCCATTATTGATATGGTATATAGAATTATGATTCATGGTAAAAATTAAACTACTTGTTTTAAAAAAGTGTTTAAAATTTTTAATTTTTTTAGATCCTTTCGTGTTTGGGACTTTTTATTGTTATGATGGTCCTAGTCGCTACTATACTACTCACAGTGGCTTACAATAGCCCTGACTTTGCGTCAACGATATTCTCCCAGCTTCATAAGATGAATCTTGAACTGACGCTTGAAGACTTTCATGCAATGTTGGAAGTCTACATGTGGGTCTTGTGGATTGGTGTTGGTCTTTCTATACCAATATGTATTATTCAGTTGCTCTCAGTTAGAAAGTTGATTAACTCTACTCAAGTTGTAAGTTATGCAAATCTAGTACATGTATTTGTTAAAAATTATCCATCTTATTAATACAGCCTAAAACAATACCATTTTTCTGGTCAAAGGGGAAGAACCCATCTGAAGCCTTAAAATTGGCTACAATCTGGAGAAACGTGACTATCACCTTTCTCGTGTTTGCTACCGTGTCCAACATTTTGCACATGGCATGGATTTCTCTTGTGATTACCATTGTTATCCGGGGTGCAATGCTATATTGTGTGTGGCAGTATATTACAGAGCTTGAAATAGTCATTGCATCGCCGGAGAGGTACGCAGATGGAATTTATATTGCTCATGCGAGATATAAGGTAAGACTTGAAGCTCTTTTTATTTTAAATTTAAAATGTCGTATGTGTCAATTATCTACATACCACATTAAATAAACATGGAGTTATTAAATATCTTACCAGGTGTAAACCCGGTGAAACATTAGGAACGTGTCCACACAGAATTAGGTAATAGTTGAAGGGACAACAAATAAACTTATTTATTTTTCTGCTCATAATATTCCCTATTGTAATATTACATATACTTACAAGGTGTCGGATAATAAAATTTGAAGTCTAAAAATTTTATGAAAAAACTTTCTTGGATTTTGTTCAAACTTTTTAAATTATTGCATGCAGAACTTCCTGCTTATTTTGAGATGGTGTGATTTTGCGCGAGAAGAAAACTCTTATATTTACATGAATAACTAGCATGCATTTGCACGAGGTTCGCCTTGTCATTCTGATAATTAAAAATTATATAATATTGGATGTAGTTTATCTTTAAAATCCTTTATGAAATTTTCTTCATCCTGTTTCGTGTTTAGAGCCGGTTGAAGACTCCGACGAAAATCAAGTCCGTTTTAAATTCAATGAAAACATTATGCAGAACATTAGCGATTTCCTGCCAGTATGCCATAAAAATTGTAAGCAAAAACCGAATATTGATTTTTATCACATATTCGTCTCTTCATAACGTGTGTGTTCAGTATAAATACGCTGAATTCCTTTTCCTTACCATACATTTCCCGGCGGCATTTTCATTGTATTTTACGAAACTTGTTTAGAATAGTTTTTTATTTCAAAGTTACATTTTTACCCCATTCATTAAAATATCATTTAAAAATCATTTGTATTGATTTTTCTAACATCCACTAAACGATGTCATCTCGTCGTTAAAGCCCATCGCTTTAATATTATTGTGAGCTGTCGTTCCAGGAGAAAACATTTCCCTATACCCGCGGCATCCCTTGTCTTGAAACCCGTAAACACACCCACCATTCGTGTTAATCGAGGAAATCTTATCATTCCAGTGAGCTGGTACGTCCACACAGACACCAGAAAGAACATCAATGTTGTCACTGAATCCTGTTGTATACAAATGTAAAAATACTGTTAGAAAAAATGCATTTCTTCGTTTCCTTAGAATTATATTATAATTACCTTCAAACTCAGAGTCTGAGTAAATGGTGATGCGTGTCGAGCTGACAAGTCCAATGGACATCGCAATTACAATAAATACGTATGTTTTCGACATTTTGCTTGAGATAGAATCGTAAAATGAAGAAAAATACGAGTTTTATAATAAAATTTGGTATGGGTTCCCTAAGATTGTGTCTTGTTTGGGTCTCACTAGGATTGTGACTGTACATTTTTAAAAGTTTCACGTTCTTATTTTATAAAAAAATATCCGGTTTGTGGTGGAATATTTCTAGTATTTACATGCAAATTAATACTTTTGCACACTATTAGTCTGGAGAGTAAGCCGTAAAATATTAGTTAAAAATATACTTTATGATTTATTATACTGTCTAGCGAACATGACGTACAACAAGTTTGTTTTCGGTATCCGTTAATCTCACATTTCTCGTACTAAATTTAATTAGCATTTTAATACGTATTGGCATTGCGTCATGGCTTTCCAGCTGAAGTTAATAAACGAAATTGTGAGACGTCGAACAGCAAAAAAATGCATTTCAATCTCCGTGTTTACAATATTATTCATAAATTCAATTTCGCTATAAGATGTACTGCATTCGTTTTCTTATTTAATGTATCGGACTTTTTAGGCGATGTAACAAAACAGTATTTTTAATACGTGAGTTAAATATTTTTATGAATTTTTAAGAAAGACCTCATATGAATATTAATGTGCCAATACAATCTCCAAAAAATGTATGAATCAACCACCGTATTTCTCACTAACTTTGTATGTGTATTAAGCTTACATATTAATCATCCCGATATGTATTGGTTATTGTTAAAACTGTTTTAAAATAAATTATCTATCTACATTAACCCGATTTTAATAGCTCGATTTATTTGTATCGGTGGAGATATTTATTGTTTCTGTATTTGCGACAGTTGAATTTTCAGGTATATTTAAAAATGGTTATTTGGATAAAAAATATGGATTTTTGTAACAGGACAGTACACAGCTAATGGCTCATTCCTTTCCAGCATTTCCATTGGTGGAAGTGGCAACTGGAGAATGACATTTGGTACCTCTGAACACTCTGTATCTTTTGAAAACCTTCAAATTACGTCTGAAGTCACCCTGGCAATTAAAGCCAATTACAGTTCCTATGTGTCTACTGCATGCATGAATGATTTGGTGGAGTTTGAGTTTTATGGTTTTATGGACAACGGAGCCGGGAGTGTTTGAAAATGAAATTGAAAAGATTATGTCTCCATAGTTCCATTGGGAGATTAGAAATGACCCTTCGACTAAGCTACTATTGTTTCAGTACTTTAACTAACTGTTTAAAGTAGCACCAATACATTTTATTCTGTTAGAGCCCATTAAGAATTTCAATGATTTACAGTATTTAATAACTCTATTTTTTTACTTTCAAAAACAGTTTTTCTTAATTCCAAGCAAACAAAGCAGGGTGCGGCCTTGGCGACTAGAATCATTTTTGCTTTGAAGGTGTCCGTCTTGAAAAATTTCCATGGCCTTTTAAATGTTATTAATGAATTCACTGGGATGATGATAAGTTGTACCTTGCCTGTTCAGAAAGATAGTTTGTCAAGGCGTTGCGGACTTGTCTTGTTCAGTTAAGGTAGCATCTTGCAGGTTTACGTAAAATTCGGCGTGAGCGGCGTTGCCAGCTAGTATAGCCAACAGCAATAAGGACACAAAAGTATCTTTCATGTTGAAAGTGGTTTCTGTAAATAAAACGTTATGGCCCTGTAACAACTTAAGTTGACAACTACCTTGCTACTACTGCATAGTTTTTATGTCATTTCTAGAGGCTTTTATACCTTACTTAAAAATTGTCCTGCTGCCACACGTAAATATTCGAAAGTAATAAAATTTTACAATTAAAATTTAGGAACTTCAATACTTTCTACTGTAAACCGATAAAATTCATTTGAAGTATTTAATAAAATACTACGAATAAGAGTAAGGTAGAAATAGAGACGTATTAAAAGCAAATCTAACGAGCAGTGTGAAATGAGCAGCAACAAGGTCATTAAGAAAATATATTAAGTCAATTGAAGTATTTAATAAAATACTACGAATAAGAGTAAGGTAGAAATAGAGACGTATTAAAAGCAAATCTAACGAGCAGTGTGAAATGAGCAGCAACAAGGTCATTAAAAAATAAATTAATTCTTTAAAAGAATGCATGCATGATAAAGTAGCACGCGAAAGTAAACCTGTTCCAGGCTTTTTTGTGTAATGGCTATGCTTTTACTGTGAAACCCAAAGTTTTCCACGATTGGATTAGCTTGAATTATTACCTTTACAGTATTACCAGTAAATCATCCTAGTAGTATGTACATATTAAGGTAAAAAATTACAAGGTGTTTTATTATATAAACACCAAGGGTTCGTTTTAAGTAATGCTAAAGCTGTATTTGAAATCGCATGATTGGACTACAGTTACATAATCTGATTAAACTCCATTTCGTTTTTCTGCTTCTTTTGTTCTCCTCAATTTGACTATTACTGAGCGCATTTCCTCCACAGCCTTGTAGCCCTGTGAACGCCTATCTTCCTCTTTATCTGTAAGCTGAAAAATAATTTATTTTTAGTAGTTTATTCAAACTTGCCAAAACTTTCAAAAATATTTTGCAAACATAAACAAAATAGTGTATACATTTTGAGATAGTGGACGGGCAGTGGGGCGGAGTTTAATTCCCTGTTTTAATTGTGAAACAATGTCATCGATTGGCGGAGAACATGGACTACAGTTACATAATCTGATTAAACTCCATTTCGTTTTTCTGCTTCTTTTGTTCTCCTCAATTTGACTATTACTGAGCGCATTTCATCCACAGCCTTGGAGCCCCGTGAACGCCTATCTTGCTCTTTATCTGTTAGCTGAAAAATAATTTATTTTTAATAGTTTATTCAAACTTGCCAAAACTTTCAAAAATATTTTGCAAACATAAACAAAATATTGTATACATTTTGAAATGGTGGACGGGCAGTTGGGCGGAGTTTAATTCCCTGTTTTAATTGTGAAACAATGTCATCGATTGGCGGAGAACCTAAAGGAATTGGCTTTTGCTTGCCAGTACTCTTTCCATTTGAGGATGTGTCGGTTTCCGAATTATTCCGGTTTCCTTTCCTCGTGCTCCCCATGGCGGCTTGTATAGATAAAGTACAAGAATTCATTGTAGGAAGAGGTGGAGGGGGTGGTGGTGGAGTCCCTGGGAGGATTGATGAAACAGGAAAAGAAGGCGGAGGAGGAACAGGCACATAGGCAATTGCTTCACGATCCTCTTGAGCGTTTTCTGTGACGTTCAGTTTCTTAAGCGTTTGAATTTCCTCTTCAAGACCTCTAAGTTTGGCATTGTGCTCTAATTTTAACGCCTCCACTTCCAAATCCTTTTCCTCAATGCGGTTCTTTATTAATTTTAAAGAAATTAAATTTCTGATAAAGGTAACAGCAAACGCTTGATAATTCTGTTTTACCTTTAGCTTTAATATTTCTGATTCAGATGCGTTCTTCTGGTCCTCCACTTCATTTTGCAAGTCAACGATTTGGTTTAAGGCCTCCACTAACTTGTCAAGTATCCAGAGCATCATGAAGTCTGGGGTTGGTCCTTACCAAGTAATATTTTGTCTATGGTATATAATATTTTTAATTACACGCTTTTGATTACAGTAAGTGGTTTATATTTCTGGGTATAAAGCATAAATGAAAAATTCACAATATAATCCTATAAAGAGAGTTCAGAACAAACGGTAACTTTCAAGAATATAAATGTTACTTTATAA
>JAHZNG010000632.1:0-41787 GCA_027744375.1 Orchesellides sinensis
AGCCTACAACAGCAATCCCCTGCGTACCTAACATAGGTTTAATACATGTTTAGTTTGTATTTTTTGTCCCAATATAGCTCTTGCGTCATTCTACGTTCAAAATATAATTTCAATTAAGTGTTATCCATTGGTCATGAATGTCAATGTCAAAGAAGGTACATAGGTTGTATCATTAAGGATAGTATCAGTATTTCCTCAATCGAATATCATTAACCGATGAAACCCGAAATTTATAATTCATTGCATAACTCTCTTTGTATATTAGGTACATGTCTATGTATATGTATCTAAAAATGGATATGTAGGAAAAAGTATTTACGCATAAATACATACATAAAATACGTATATATGTACGTATATCTGTCAGGTATATAAACGTTAGTTCTAGGGATGCTTGCTATAGCTCGCTTTATGTATTAAAACGGTGGACGAGTCAACGTTTTACTTGAGACGGTTTATCCATTTCATGAGATCAGTGAGTGTTTCCCTTTTAGCTAACTGAGCAATCTCATATTCAATAGTGGAAGGATGTTGTAGTTCCAATATAGCTATCGCATCCTTCAAGGTCTTCAATGTGAGCTGGAGTTTCCTTCTAAGAACTGCAGGCTTCAACTTGTCTTTATAACGGCGTAAATAAATAATTTCTGCTGCTTGAAGTTCATACAAGACCATTCCTAAGTTGGAGCATCAAAAAAGGAGAAATTTTTACGTGTTTAAGTATTCCGAACATTTGACATGATTTACGGTATCAGTGGCACACGAAATCAATAAAGAAAAAGTATTATTTCTTCACCTCTTGTAATAGTGTAGCCTGGCGTTACTACGTTCAAGACTTCAAGGACTTCCCTGCACAACTCTAGTTTCCTATCTAAGTCATCAGGGCTTATGTATTGAAGCTCTGTTGACTCCCGACCGTAAGCCTTTCAAGTATAAATCAAGAATAGGATTACTACAAAAATTTTCGTACATGACATTATTACTGTGTTATCAGGAAAGCTTTCTTCAGGGTATGCTTACCTGACACATATTGAATTTAACTCCAAATGGGATATAATGGTTTGGATGAAAGACGGATTTACAGTTCTCCACGAATTTCTCGCTACTTGGAATATCATACACTCTAACCATGACTTCCTGCCAATTTTCCACCAGCGTGTCAATGTACTGCAAAGGCAACCTGGGGTTCGTGGAAAAATATTCAATTCAAAATTTTACCTACAAGATCATGTAGATTTCATCCAATTGGGTTTTATACGTATGTTATGAGTAGCTGCTTTATAGCATAGCATGAAATGTAAAATGGCAGTCAATCTCCACCCAGTCAGTTATAACTGAAGACTAACACACAATTTTAAACTCGACCAACTTTACGATTGAACCTATCGTGTTCTAAAATTTAGTAGCGAGGGAGCTAGTATGAGTATAATTATATGACTTCTACATTATTAACCAACATTTAACCAAACCAGATACATTTATGCAGTAGTCCCTGTAGCCGGATTCACTAAAGGCCACTCTAAAAAAAGGCAAGGTTGAGGCGGAGTTTGGTGAAGCTTATTAATGCTTACCTCACATTGCAGTTTTCACAAACCCAGATTTCGGCAAGCTCGGGGGCACCCGTATTATAAGCATAGCCTTTCCTACATGTCTGGCAAACAACGCCGCTCATAAACGTCCCCAGCTCCGTAGGATCACTGCATCTTTTGCAGCAACATTCAAAAAACTTGGTTTCGAGTAATAATCTTCTCCTTTGAGTGGATCCCTGAGAAACAATTAGATATGCTGATTTCTCGCCATATCATAGTTGACTGGAATTTTTTAGAATGTAGTTTTTATGATCCATTATGAAAATTAATTGCCCCCATCGTGATTTTATTACAAACCACATGTATGTGTGGACAAACCTCTAGAGAAAATGCATAGCAAATTGCTAACGGTTCTCCTGCGGGTATATCAATTGCAGCTCTGAATTCTAATATGCCTTCCAATGCATTTTGAAAATGAGTTGTATTCGGAACACAGTCATGCGCCATTAGTGAAGCATATGGCAGGATCGCCCTGGCGCTGACATTTTCATTGTCTCCAAGCTCAAAGGAGTTGACTTCCATTATCCCACAAACCTATCGGTAAAATATCATAAATGACTTAGGGGGATTCAAAAAACATAAGGAAAAGGATTAAGAAGGCTGCATTTAAACTACCGTATGAACTTCTTCTTCAGTAAAGTACTTTTCTAAATCCCAGTCAAGCAAGATAACATTTACGACATTGATTGTATTTACGACATTGATTGTGTTTTCTCTCCAAAGAGGCCGATCTTTTCTAATGTCGTTGTGGGCCTCTAAATAAGTAAGTTTTTTCCAGTCACCTGGATTAAACAACTTCAGCATCAGTCCTCGTAGCACGGCAAGTGCCCCATAATCACATGTTCCAGGTTTTGTAGGGGGCTAAAAATGCGTCAAAATGTGTATTTTTAAACGATTTGAAGCCTTGAAAACGTAGTTAATCATGTCTCTAGACATAATGTTCTAATATGTTATGGCACACTTATGAAGCTAAGAAAGCAATGCAATGAATTTATGAAATTACAAAGTTGGTTTGTTAAAACACATTTTTAGGGTTCATTATGTTTCGTCAAACATCTCTAAATGAGCTTGAAGAGTGATAGGATTATGAAATGTCAGTTAGTCTGTTAAGAAAAATGGTTACAAGGAAGAAGCAAACTCGTGTTAAAAAAATTTGCAATGTATGTTCCTAGCGCCAAGCGCCCACGGCTTTTTGGGATTTTATGGAAAAGCTAAAGATAGTTCCAAGCATGGGTTAAATAGATTGACAGCAGGAATGCAAAAGTAAAATATGCTTATATTGCTCATCATCTTATTATGTATCATGCAGTACTAATTTCAATGACGGTATTAGTTAACCAACCTGGGATTTCGGCCGGGCATATATGTATGTATGTCGGCGTTCAAGGCAGGAGTTGCAAAGTATGCCCCAAGCCCATAATATTTCACATAACATCATTCAATGACGGTATTAGTTAACCAACCTGGGATTTCGGCCGGGCATATATGTATGTATGTCGGCGTTCAAGGCAGGAGTTGCAAAGTATGCCCCAAGCCCATGATATTTCACATAACATCTTGTTAATTTCACGTCTGAACTCCACTCACCATTACAGAAAAAAAATCCAAGCAAGAAGTCAACTATTGCTTTCTTTTGCATGTATCGATTTAGCCCCACAAGCTTCATACTAATACGCAAGTAGACGAGGTTTCCTAGCATGGAATATGGATCATAAAATTTCATATTTTATGACTCTCTACATACTTCAGTGCAAAAAGGTAACCAGTAGAATGAAAATGAATGTTTTTGCATGCCTTGATGTCGTTCTCCACAAAGAACTTGCATTCGTCTTTGTGGAACACTGACGTAGCACAGTCGACCTCACATATTGGCCATTGGCAAGCCTCGCATACAAGCCTGTGTTTTAAAACGAACAAAAATACGTTATAATATTCTGCAACTTGTAGCCAATAACTAATTACAAAATTGAAGGGCCATTTAAAAACTATTTGTATATTACCTTTCTTGATCCTCTTCAAAATCTGCATGGCACCCTACGCAGACTATATCCGAGGATCTCTGAGGTCCGGCGATAAGGTACTTTTCAGCGAATAAAAGTTCTCCTTTTTTAATATTTCTCAGTGTTTTCAGATACCTGACAGAAGTAATTCAAACCGACGTGTTAAATTAATCCCTTTATTGACATAATGTACTTTTATAATTCTTCGTGCCGTTTTTGTATTCACCTTCCTAAAACCGGAGAAACTTCAAGACTTAGCATTCCCTTTTCGTATTGTGTAACATTTCCGATTTCCGTAGGATCATGGTTCATTTCTGGCATTGTATCTGTTTCAGAGGATACCGAATTGCCACTTTCCCCCGTTTCTGGGGTTGTCTGTTAGGGATTCGTAAAGACACAGTTACGGTATAGAAAGTCTTTTTAATGCTTACACCGTTTACAAACTCAACAAGCTACATACATTATGATAGATCGGAGTATATTTCAACAAAGTGAAAGCTTTCACTTACTTTCTTCGACTTGTTGTTTTTACCCATGGTACAAATGCAGCTTTATCCCAATTGTAGCCTTAAAGCTAAGATAGTTAATTAGTCACTGCTAAAGCGTACAGATAAGCCACTGCTTGCGTGAACAACTGCGAAGGGTCTAAACTTGCCCCACAAATTACAAACAATGATGCTATCGCTAGCGTTTGTTGATAATCAACTCGAACGTTTAAGCACATTGTGATTTAAGAACACAACGCGCTATCTCACTGTTGGTGACCAACTAAATCTTAAATCTGATGTGAATTTCTTTTTTGACATCTTCTTTTCATGTTTGTATGCCTTTGCCGCTAACGTGCTAAATGATAAAGGTTATGTATATCATTGCATGCTTTAATGCTGAGAATGTTGGAATTCGCACAAACGTAATAACACAACTTTGCAGCTCATACTTTGTGTTTCTTGTTTTTGTTGTAGGAAAATAAATCGTAACGGTAAAGCGCGAATGTGATATACAAGATAATGCAAATATGTAACAGCGATGATATAGAATAGGTGCTACGCATGTAGGTATATGTGTGCATAAAGGCTTATCGTGGACTTTTTCTTTTAGTTATTCACTTTTTTCTAAGTAGATATATGCAACACACTATAGCTTGCATCTTGCATTGCAAAAAAGCAGTAAGATTTTACAATTCCTTCTAAAAATAGATCGAATCATCCTCATAAAAGAAGATTACCGTCAAAGTAGTAATATCAACATAGGGACTATAAGCAGTCTAGTCTAAAGTCTAAAGGATGGATGACTCTAATGTGTGAGAATAAAGGAGGAAAAGACTTTTTACTTATTTTTTCACGCTCTCTGTGTCATAGTCATAATGCGAAAACCAGAAACCTTGTGAAGGTATTTTCTAATGTAAATCAGAAGGGCATTGATTCTTTTATATGGAAAATTAGTGCTTACTTTATGCTGTGGGATCGTAACATGTCTAGATACATCTGAGAAATGCTAAGCACTGAAAAATGCCTTTGAGTAGAAAAAACTGTACGATAATGTCGTAGAATGTGACACCAACCAGTGAAATGTTATAATGTTCAGATTGTATGACAAAAGCTTGCCTTTCAATTGTCTTTCAATTCACCTTTGTAGATTTATATCAGAGTTTCTGTAGGAACTTTTTTAGGGTTGAATAGCTCTGTAGAATTTGTTTTCTTCAAGCTTGTTTTCCTCTTGATTTTGATGCTCCGATAAGCTGTGTAATTCTTTTTTATAATATATGATGATGTTATTGTGAGGCGTATTACCTACATAGATGGAACACTTGCATTACATACCTAACTCATCGTAATCATCATGAATTTGGCAATAATTTATAGTCCCGTGTGATAATTTATCAGCTCCAATTTTTTAGGCTGCTCAAAGATACAAGTAGGTCAGGTTTTGATATTGTTTTTCTAAAAATGCAAAATATAGGAAAACCCTTGCATTGAAGTTGAGATTTAAAAGCAGCTATTTGTTCACTCTATATCTATCCTAAGAGTCATAAAAAGGCACATCATAAGTTGCAAGCCAATATGCAGAATCGTAAGTAAATCTAAGCCAATAAACCATTGTTAAACCATCCATCCAAATACCACTCAACTTTTATAGATTTTTAGAAGATAAAATTGGCGCAACAATGGGGGATCCTAAAAAAATTCATTGGACTCGAACAAAGACCCATGAGCATGCTCGTAAAATTAAACAAATGCCATACTAAACCCTTTTTTAAAAAACCTTTGTGCTGTTACAAACTGCTAATTAATTTACTAACAGATCTCGACGCTGGAAAGGGGCTACCTGAAAGCGTTTCCAAGTCACTTCGTAAGCTTCTAAAAAGGGCACCTCGCCTGAGCAGGGGGTTGAGGGCATCACTTTCTAGATCGGCATCAGGAAGTCGACTAAACGAATGGGGATCTTTCATCCGCCGTTCTTTTTTGCTTTCACCAAGTAGACTATAAAATATTATACAAAGAAAAGTGTTTGCAAGTTACAATGTTGATGAGACGTATTGACAAGCTATAAATAAACTTTTACATTTTAGAGAGCGTAATAACACGGCTTTCAGGCATTCTTGATTTAGAAGAATACGAATTCCCAGATGACGATGATATCATTGATCCATCAAAGGTGGATGGCAAATTGGATGTGACTGCGTTAGACAGATATAACGATGACATCCGTCGTATCCGAAAAATGACAATAGACGAATGCAGGGCGCTACCCCATAAGCACGTTGTTTTAGATTTAGTTTATAGTTTCTTATTTCGATCTTCTTTTCTATAAAATAGTATTTATTGGTTAATGATATTGACAGGGGAGAGACAGATGAGACTGCATTAACGAAACTTAAGCTGATTATCCGAAGTTTATGTCGTACCTCGTACTATGGTACGCATAAGGCCCAAACTCTTGCTGAGGGAGCAGTGATACTGGTTGTGTGGCTTTTGAATCGAAAAAATATTAAGGCTACATTTAAAGTTCACATGCTGCAAAGTTTTGCTGAAATGGTATGGACATCCGCTGAGCTTAAGCTTGCTGTGAGTGCTATTACCATAAGCTTATCACAAATTATCATGGATTTATTTTAGCATCATGATCACACAAGTTAATGTGACAAATGACAAACAATTCTGCATGGATTTTATTTCTGTACAAAAATTCAGCTTTACAAATGCCGGGGAATGCGAGTACTAGCAAAGCTTTTGGCGAGTGGGATTAGCAGAAGATCAGAGCAAGCAAGGTGGGCTTGCTACACGTTGGCAATGGCATGCATCGGCAGTTCAGAGATAATTGAAGCGGTAATAAAAATAACCTTGCATTAGCTTATTCACACCAATGCAATGTCAAAATGCGAAGATCCTCCTCTATTCTGTAATCCCCCTTGACTTCTAAAGATACAAGAAATTGAGCACTTTGAAGAGGTTGTGGGAGAGATTGCCTTTAACGCTTACTGGGTGAATTGGCCTGCAAATTTTGGATCTATTCTGCAAGGAATTCTATACGGACCGTACTCTGTAGTTCCAACTGAAGAAGTTTGTGATTTCACTTGATGCATACAATAAACATTGTTTGACTTTTATTGTTTATAAATACTGTATGTAATAAATTTACTGGTGAATATATACATAGTAAATTATAGAAAAGAGTTTTTATAAAATAGTGCTGGAGTGATCACTAAAATATTAATATGAGGTATTTGCTAAAGGTGCAATCTATGTATTAGAGAAGCCAAAGTCCTATTAACTTTAACAGTAGTTAGTGGCCCACGTGAATAAATCATTTACAGTGTCTAGTAACCTGAATTCCTCATTGTAGTCGTTACTCTCGCTGTTGCTATCGCTTGAATCACTCTGACTTTCAGAGTCGTCATAATTGCTGTCGCTGTCATAATTATTATTGCCACTGTCTGCATATCCAGCTCCAAGCAATTCTTTGTATTGTATATTTGGAATATATGGGATCCTTTGGCGAAGTTCTTGCACATCACAGCAATACGTGTAACCTTTCCGAATGGTATTAAAATCTGATGACCTTAGCCAAGCCAGATGGCTGCACAAGTCGTTGCATAAAACATCATCGTTTCTCCTCACCCAAGGATTATTAACTTGAACAAATGCAACAGCAGAGTTGCCGACAGAGTCGTGAACAACTTTCCACACAATTCTGTGATGATACAGAGACAAACCAATGGATCATCACAATATGGTATTAATTGGCACAAACATCACCCCAAAGCATTTTGACACTAATTTGACATAAAGTCAACAACTAAAACTTTTTCATTTCACGCCCTAGTGGAAACATTTAAGAAATGCGAATGGTATCATCATAATGGTTTTGTACATACCTTGGGACTGGAAGTCGTAATTTACCCGTGTGGTCTCGAGCTAACCAAATTTCAACATCGTTGTTATTTGCATCTTTCAAGGTTGTGACACCGAAAGAGCCAGTTGTGACATTTAAGGTTCTCTTAAAATGTTCAGCAAGTGTTCGTACGTCGTGTTCAACGATCTTTGTATAAAAATGTTTCAATTAATTCTTCATACGTGGAGGAAGGTTTTGTAGCATTATTTTTTACACAAATTTTACGTACGGCCCAATTTCCTCCATTTAAATTTTGCCATTGAGGAACAGTATTGAGGTAATAAAAGGTCGCATGCTTTTCAAACTTTTTGATTGCGTCCCCATTTGGAAATAAATGACCGCGAGAAAACCTGTACTGAGGCGTTGGAAAGTAGTCATTGACGAGGTCTTCGGAACCGAGCTGCGCACATGTTTTTAATTCAAAATTTTCATTGGTTATTTAGGCGTGTTTTCTTCTAGCACACAATATATGTAAGGTATGTATGTAAACGTATACATATATATGCATTTGGTTTTTGAAACTATAGATTGAATTAAGCTATAAAAGTTGTAGGACATAATAGAACACGAACCAAATCTGTGAGATGTTCAACAGCATTTTCCCATTTGTACGATTGTTTGATAGGGAAGGGATAGAACTCATGTCCTCGAAAATCTGGCCTGTTTCCTGTGCTCTCTTGAAACCCATTCGCTAAACTCTCACCGTCGATATAACTAGAACTGTATAAGGCTCCTGATGTCTTTTCGTCCAAGCATACGGAATAGAACTTGCGTCTTTTTTTTGTGATGGAATGTATGATGAGTTTAAATGTAGGTACGTGTATGTAGGTATGTGCACATAATCAGATCAAACAAACAAATAAATGCATCATATAGTCTTCATACAAGCGTGTGGATTAACAGATAGCGCAAAAAATGTGATTTAGTACTTAGTACGCGAGATAGGCTTACGAAGGTGACTCGGTGACAAACTCCACTTCAAACTTTGTTGCATTTTGGAAGCAAGTCCCACTTCTGTACAAAATTGGAGTCGGTTTCCGGGGATCTGTGCATGCGACTTCTTCTTCGAGGTACACTGGCTCTTCTTCTTGGTCCTGTATTGTTCCATTTTCCGATTGCAAAAAAAGATTGTTAGATCGCGCAGATCGAAATTCACAAAGTAATTAAGACAAATCTTTTGCCAATTGTCACACAAAAATAGAAATGACATTTAATTGGATTAAAATTTCCTACACGAAATTCTGTTCCTCCAATGCATGTCAAAAGTAAGTAGTAGTACGAGTCGTGGATGCTCAACTTATTTCCCCTTCCACAGCTTGCTAGGAATTCTCTTTCTCTCTCAATTTTTAAGTACCATGAACCGCTGTTGGTATCTTGGATCGGTACAAGCTCCTCTTTGGTCTTTGGATCTGTTATACTTGGAGCGAAATTGCGACGTGATGGAAGCTTTAAAATGCAGCCATTTTGATTGTTTGCAATTTTCTTTGTTGAAAAGACTGAGGCTCCTAATTTGATATAAAACACACCGGAACATTAATAATTACCATTATGCGTTACTGAAAGCAATGAAAAATTCTAACTATGTTGAAACCAATACCTGCTACAAATATGTTTAACTCTGAAACAAAGATTATGGCGATCGTTATTATTATAGGTAACGCTGATTTATTTGGTAGCTTCATGATTGGGTTTGCGCTAACTCAGATGGTTAGTGCACTTCCTGTCCTGATCAATAGAACGGTTGATGGTAAGGGGTAAGGATGAAGGAATGCAATAGCTAAACAAACACTGATAATACTTTTAGATTTGTTTATGATACGGCGTTGCTTATTTATACTCTTAAAGTAATTGTTATGCTGTTTGTATGATTTAACATGCGGTTTGGTAAGCAAACGATGCGCCATGGAGCAGACAACGACAGCGTCATAAGGAAGGCTATTGACATATTGCGGTCTATTACGGCGTTTGCTAGCTTGCGATTGCGATTGCCTTTCCGACTACAAGTTTGTTAATATCTGGGATTCATGGAATCATGCTATTGTTAAGACTCAGGGAGTCCGTTATTACTCATACTCGAGCATATTCGAATTAACTTGATTACTGTAACACTAATAAATGTGTGGTTAGCATGATAGTTTTGTAATTAGGTCAAAATTCTAGCTATGATTTTAATATGACGTGCATGATTTGATAAGCAACCTGTTAATCGTATATTTTCACGTTTAATATACAATTTCACGATTACTGCTAATAAATTAATAAACAGCACGTGAAATCGTTTTTATTAGTCACAAGTTATTAACATCGTTATTATAAGGAAACCCCTGTTTTAAAATGTTATCGAATCATACGTTACAATATCCTTATATGTTTATTGCATTGTCCAAATACCAAAGTTCAAAGGTTCTTCAATAAAGGAAGATCGCCTAGGTCTGGTGCGTATGCTACATGTTTGTTTAGACTTGACACAGTACAACAAAACGTATATCCATGTAAAATATCTTTCGTATTCCATGTCACCCAAGGAAGTTCACTGCAAACGTCAGGACAGAAAATGTCATGTTTCGCAACTCTTCCTATGTTTGGATTGTTGATTACAATAATGGCAGCACCAGTTTCAGTTTTAGGATCGTAAATAACTTTCCAAGTATACCTAAAAAGTAAAAACGGAGTAATTATGAAAGCATGGTTAAATCATATGCTGGAATTTTTATTACTGGAATATGATGCCCACTTATTCACAGCTATCTTCTTTATAAGATTTCCTTTTTCATCTCTTCCCAGCCAAATTTCAACTGGATTTCCATTTACATCATCCAGTTCCAAGATTTTGTAGGAACCAGTCCATATAGTCAATTTGGTTTGTCTTTTCTGGGCCAAATCCCGTACTTTCGCTTCCAACGCCTTATATTTCAGTCATAAAAATCTACTTTTAAATTGTCACTGATCTGAACAGCTTATCAGCTATCATAAAATATTAATTTACGTTCCAATTTCCAGCATTGATTGATTGCCATTGCGGGGACACATTAACATAAAAGAATGTCGCAGATTTCTCAAATGCACTGATTGGGTCGTTGTTGGGTGTCAAGTGCCCCCTTGCAAGGTACTTACCATTACCGTACTGAATGTATTCATTTGCTAAGCTTTCCGATGAGACCTACACGAATAAATCCGTTCAAAACTATAATACTTTTGTTCACAAAGATAGAATAGGTTGTTTCAGTTTGGCATCAAGATGGTTGATTAAAACTATAATGTATTCAAGCAGACCAGTAAGCTTAGAGTCTCTAATTGAGTAGTTTGCTTATAGCAATGATTGACAGGTACATCTGGGTAGAAGGCATCAGGCTTAAAGGTTGGCCGTTTACTCCACTCCGAATTTTCCAACTCTTCGCCAAGTACATAATGTTGAGACCAAAATGTAAAAGATGTGTGTTCATTGTAGCACAGAGTGATCAGAGTATGTCTGTAATTTTACGGAGATTGTGATGACAAAGTTTACTTTAACTGCTTTGATGGTAAAATTACTAAAAATCGGGTGGTTATTTACGGCTGCTCTAATGAAAAGTCAAATCCGATTTCAATTAACGTGCCATGTTTATAGCAGTCACCAGTTCGTTTAACAGTTGCTTTTATTTCTTTGGAGCACAACAATTTATCTACCTCTGTTGGATAGTGAGACTAAAAAATAATAGTCAGTACTATTGATAAACGTTAAATTTATATTCAAAATAAGTTTTCCTTTAAACTCACGTTATGAGAGAAAAATTGTCCAGATTTGCATTCCAAATGTAAACTGGAAACATTTTTCATATACGACAATGTAAAGTGGGAATTTAAACATGAGACAGTAACTTTCTTTCCATGTTCAATGACCGTGGTCCTGACGGAGGACTTCTTTTCTGTTGCTTTGGACCGTATCAATCCCTTTTCATCCAGTACCACTGGGTGCTTCGGAGTTGACTTTCGAGAAAGTTGAGTTTGGAGAGTGCAGTGAGCTTTGCCATGATGCGGTTTAATTTCTCCATGTGCTGGCATTTCCAAAAAAAAAAAAAAAATGTAACGATAAGATTTATAGTGTTAAGTTAACGTTAACACACATGTAGTTTGGGTTGTTATATAATATCTTACGACGCTGTGGATGTCTGCAGTTTATAATACCAAAAATGGCCAGGAGTATTCCTAAAGTATATAAACTTCTACAAATCATCATTACACCTATATTTCTAATTAGCTAAGACCCTACCACTTATTATATGAAAATGGTTGCATACATTTAAGAATTAATGGCAAACTCTGTTGTGTCTTAATAAAAGACACTAGCTACATGAAGGTTACCCACGAGTTATATATTGTACATTTGTTGCATAATCGTAAATCATTTTATGTTTGCATCCAATGATAGAAGCTGCTAGATACAGAACAATTGAAATTACCGATAAAGTTTAACTATCGACATTTAAGAATTAATGGCAAACTCTGTTGTGTCTTAATAAAAGACACTAGCTACATGAAGGTTATATATTGTACATTTGTTGCATAATCGTAAATCATTTTATGTTTGCATCCAATGATAGAAGCTGCTAGATACAGAACAATTGAAATTACCGATAAAGTTTAATTATCGACAAATCATATCAAAGTTAAATGCAGATCATTTTTATGGCAAACCTAGTGACATTTGATAGCATTATGTAATAGAAACAACTAGGTTTCGACCTGAAATAAAACCAGATAAAAGACACAATGTGGAGTGTAGAGTGATTGCAACCTCTCAATCTCTTTAGAGTCCCTTGGACTTATCAAAGGAATTTGGGGACATTAAATGCATGAATGAAATATTATAGGTACGAGTAACGGGTTTCTCATGATTGCTGTTAGAATAAAAGAACAAGTTAAAGATAATGATAACAATACATGATTATCATGACTTATTGAAAGGCATGTGCAGTTTCCGGTGAAAGAAGCAAAAATGTCACAATGAAAATACATCGTATCTCACTTTTCCCAAGAAAATACACCGGCAGCCCGGCAATTCTCCCAGCAGATGGATCAGCTTTCATCAGATGCTATGTATGTGTTTTTGTATTTACTTTGTTACATTGCTAAATGCATGTGGGTGCATTTAAGTTTTCAGTGCAAATCTTGTAGCGTCTATTTGTAAATGCACCTATCTGTCTCAGATCATATGGGTAATCAGCTGGATTAAAAGCACATGTTACCTTTACTATTCATTATTCATCATGTTCAGAAGTGTTCTTTTAAAACATATAAGAGTACCCAAGCTATTTTGCCCGGAGTGCTCGGGAGGGTCTGTTTATGGAGGTTTAGTTAATTGTAGGAAACCTACATTGATTAGTTTTATGAAAGATAGTTATATGGTTAGAGAGCGTTCAACAACTGTTGGGGACTCTGAGGAAAATGCTCTTACCCCAGATGAGGCAGCCAAGGTTTTGAAGATTGTTAATGACGTCCAAAGGTCGGAAGATTTATTAAAGTTTTTTATTCCAAAGAAGAAGGCAGATGAGCTAGTTAAAAGGAAGGTGCTGAGCGATGGGAGTCGTCAGATGTTAACTTTGGAGGAGGTTGTGTCAATAGTAGGACCAAAGGTAAGTCAAAAAGATAAGTTGAATTTTGAGGGGTTCATTTTTGGGCGTCCAAAATTAATTTGTGCTATTGTATTTTATTTCAGAACTCCAACAAATTCTTTTGCAGTATTTTGGACAAGCCTATTCCAATTAGTATAAATGCTGCCATGTTTCCGGTTGTCACTTCCAACGAGATCAAACGCTTTTCTAATGTTTTAAGTCTGATCATTGTTGGCGACAGAATTTCATGGGCGGTTGTGGAGCGGACGGGGAATAGTGATGGGGTGGCGTTAGACATTAAAGCTATGCGTCAAATAAGCTACCCGTTTAAACCACGCATGCACTTTTTAACTTTGCTTAAAGAGGTAAAAATCTAGATTACTTTATAAATTTGAATAAAATTAAAGCAGTTATGTTATGCTAGCTGATGATCTTTTTTTGTAGATGGAAATTGTAACGAAACAGATACCTGAATGTGAGGTGTTTTTAGTTGAGGAATACCCTACAACCGTCCCAACGCCTTACATGTTTACATTTCATTTACAAATGTCCCAAGCAAAGTCAATGCTTTTAGGATTATTAAATTCACGCGTGCCTGCCCCCACAATTGTGTCAATTAAAACTGTGGCTGTAGCCAGACTTTTTAATACGTATGTAGGTAAGTACCGCTATGCTGCAAATATAGTTAAATTTTTAATTTTTTGTATTTATCTAAAATTAAGTTTTATGGTGTGGCCTGGTATCTTAGTATTCATCTCTTTTTGTATTCACGTCGTAATTGTAGGTTCAGAAAAAGTCTCAGGTCAGCATCTGGTGGATGATATGCTGGTACATAAGAAGTTGCCATTTATCAGAGTGCAGGATTCAGTCTCTGATACTTATACTTCTCTGGATGCCAAAGTGAAAGAAGGGTTGTCGCAAGCATTTTTATTGAATTTAGCATATTGGAAAATGACGCAGCAAGTGAATTAATTTGATTTGGAGACTTAATGTGATAGTGATGAGATATATAATATATTTTTATGGGTGCATTTATTTAATGTTATAAGTAAACTATTTGCTCTTGATCTACATATTTGTATGTATGAATCGGTATTTCATTTCCAGCATTTAAACACATTAGCTTTGCGCCAGAAACTACGGTTCAAATGTTAACCAGCGTTGTATTAGAAATTGTTATGCAAATTCATTTGCCTATTTCTGTTTTGTCAATACTGGTAAGTTTTATTCATTTATTCATTTTAATTCATAAACCTACGTATGTAATAATGTAATCGAATGATTGATAGGTACCCTAATCGCATTACTTTCTGGAGAATTTCCATTGTTTTCGTTTACCGTTACAACCCTAATTGTTTTAATCATACTTGTTAGAACTGATAAATAAAATGGAAAATCCTGCTTAGCTGCTAAGAATATAAATTTTAGTCATATTTATAATTTCCAACCCCTACGTGATTGTCAGATTGTTTGTGAACGACTTCATGCGTTTTATGAAAGCATTAACATGTATTCTATATTGTTAATCTTCCCGATTTGTATAAGATACATAATTATACGGTACAAGTGAAACGTTAATTGTTATCAAAGTGTTCGTGCCTATATCTTTTCCGTACTGTGTTTGAATGGATAATAGACAATGAAGATGTTTTAATTGGAAGTTAAAACCGTAACCTTAATCTTATTGCGAGTTTAGGTTAAAACAAGTTAAGGCTAATTTTTTAAATCCTGCAAATCTTTATTTAAAAGAGGAGTTTACTCTAATTGCATTCAAAAGTTTATTTAAATATCTATCATGTAAATTGCAATAGGTTCATTAAAGAACTTGGAGGAAGGAAATGTCATTAGGTTGCTACTATTAAAGTTGCTTAAAATTGAAACTGAACAAAGTTCATAGCTAATTTAGGCGCTTGGCGTCACGTTCCTATACCATTACACGTATCACGTGTACTACTGGATTGGATTTCATGTTGTATAATTTGTATCGTATATCGTGTTGTAACACAAATCCTTGCCCGAATCCCTCCGATCTACTTTATTCAGTCTTCGTCAGCTCATCCTATACACCAGAAAGCTTTCCGAGTTTCACACAAGTGTCTCACTAAGTGTTAGTTTTAAACGAGTTACACATTTATGCGTCTGCGTCCCTATATTTTTTCATTCACTTTGGGGTTTAAGATAACTCAATCTAATACTGGAAAGTATGAAATAATTTTGCATAATGCACTACACATTCCTTAATATTTTTACGAGATGCTCCTTGCGTATACATGTTTATGCCTTATACTTATTTGAATGTAAATTCTTTTATAATACAAATGTACATATTATGTAGGCTAGACGGAAACCACAAGTTTTACCAACGCTTGATTTCCTATACATTTCTACTTTTCCATCCCTAATATGTATCTTCATCCTTACTTAGTTTAGATTTCCTACCAAGTACTTACTTATTTTTACGATACAAATTTTGTATATATGTGCCCATCCATAATAATAACATGTCAGTTATTGTAAAACGTATATCATAATCATTAATCAAAATGCTGTCAAAGTACACAGTATTATTACCTTATTATTATTATCTGTTGAATTCTACTTTCTTTATTGTATAAAACATGCATTATTAAAGTGATCATATTTACAGGTCTCATTCATTCTCAGCTCCATCAGCAAAAAGGCGGACGAAGAAATGTGAGAATATTGAGGAAACATGTGGTAGTAATGACAATCGTTCATAGTTCATGATGATGACGCAATACGTAGGAGACATTTTTCGTTGACCGTGCATTAGTTTTTGATACAAGCAAGCTTTGCAAAAATCATGCAAAATTCTAATTTATAATGTTTGAAAGTCTATAGGATATAATCATTTTTTGCAAATACAATGCAACCTACCATGCATGCCAAAAAATAAAGTGGGAACCCTAGTACAAATATAAATCTTCATAAGGGGGATTACTTTTATATAACTCATTCATGTAGGATATGAGTATAGTATGAAGTAAGAGCAAACAGAGAAAAGAGAATCCGGAATAGAATAGCAGAGGAGTGTTATATCTGTACTAGTTTCAACGGGTCTTGTGACCGGCTATATAGTCCTTCCCATACGCGTGCAGCATGGAAATGGAGTATGGAGGGCTTGTATCTTGAGCTAGCACACTTATACTTTTCCTATTCCTTCCTGCGTTGTTTGAATGAGCTACTGCTACTCCATTCCATACTTTTCCCACATTTCGCTAATGCATATGGTTCGTTGTACATAAACTCCGCTTTCTGACGGTATAGCTATAATATAGACCAATTTCTGTTCGGCTTGTGAAATTTAAGTCCAAGTCTCGTCAGCGTGACTCTTCAGTACCACTAAGCCATTTTCCTTTGCCACTTCTCTATATTACCAGCTCCAAATTTGGACCAGTTGTCACACAGTACTTGAAAAGTCACAAAAATTAAATCTTGCATACCTTTTTCAACAAAATATCACTCAGTAGGAGACACAAGTCTATAAAAAGCTATATATACGTTTACTTAAACACAAATGTACAGAATACTATTATCAGGATACTAATACTGTACCTGATACAAGAAAATTCGAATTTAAAGAAAGAGCAGAATTGTTCACATTTTATTGCACCGGGAAACTTGCCAAGAAAAATCGTTTCATACGGTTTCAATTCTTATATCCTGTTTGGAATAAAGAAGTTTGATTGGGAAAAAAGAAATCATCAACAAGTACATTTCTAACTCCCTAAAAATTGTTCCTTCCATTAATGAACACATAAGCGCTATACGGTTAATTGACCTTTGACCGAAAATCTCCTGCCAGTCTATAAAGAATCGGTATATCCTGAAATTGGATACACGAGTTTCCTAAACTTTTCCTTTTACCTTGAAACGTACTTGATGCTGTGATCAACGCATCTAAAACTTTGCACATCTTAGTATTGAATGAATATGTCATACCTTTTCTAAAGTACCTGACTATCAGGCTTACAAAAAATAATACTTTAAGTATCGACAAATTGGAAGCGTTTGCTTTTCAACTTTTAGTGCAAATTTATATGAAACCTGATCAGATACATAAATACATATATTAGAAAAAAGGGAGAAAGTGCTTTCAGAATATCATTAGAAGGAACTAAATAAGCTTACATAGATTTAATGAACTGTCTCAGTTCATTCTGTTAGAATTAAAGTATAAATCAACACACACAACAAAATCACAGAGCTGTATAAAAATATTTTTGTAGCGTATTACGGAAACTGATATTTTTAAGATATCTCACTGCTCATCTGACAAGTAAAATTGTGAAATTTTGTACAAGGGAACACATGTGTTCTTTTGCTTGATAATTGAACTGTTTTAAAAAGGACATGAAAGTTAATTTCTTAAAGCAAATCATCGGACTCATCAATAATCCAGTGAACGGAAAGCAATGGTTCAGCATGATGGCATCTGCAATGGTAAGAAAATACTTAGTAATTCACAACCTAATTCATCCATTCAATATTTTTGCTTCACTTTATTTCTGTATTTATGTATTCATGGGTGTGTGTCATGTGATGTTGAAAAAAATGAAACCTACAACGCAACGAAAGAAAGGTTATTAGCATCACAGTCTAGTCTGAGGCCAATAGTCACTCAGGTTAATTAGAATAATAATTGATGAAGTGTGGAGAAACTAGGGCAATATCAAATGTGACGTTTGTAACACAGGGGAAAGGTGTGCTATATTTTTAGCTGCCTGTATTAACCGTAGCTAGCAAAATATGCTGATACTGCTTATCAGTAGTTCCCTTTGGAAGGGGAATCACATAAATTTTGAATGTCATGTCAGAAGAGTTATTTATGGGAGGTTTGCATGACGGACTATTTACTGGCTTGCAATGTAATGTGTTCATTAATATTTGGATTAACTATCCGTTTACAAGTATTATAACAAGCAATAACCCATTCCAAATTCCAACGTCTACCGTTGAGACGCCGGAAATGCTTAGCATTCTTATACTTTCATTAGTTAATTCGTCTAAAATAAAATGCAACTCGGGCAGATTCTTGTCTGCTTCTATCAGCATTGCATACAAAGCAATTTTGATTATACTACCTCCTTTGCATGATGTATACCTATAAGGAATATTAGCTATAAAGACAATCCTGTGATTAGGTGTGTATTGGTTTGTCAAGCTATCGATCGGCATTTAAAAACCTTTTTTACTGCTATTTATGTTTAGGACTTTTTTCCAAATGATTCTTCAAATTTTCAATTATTTTTTTTCTCCAGAGGTCACCCTGCTTTTTACAAAAGAAAATAGGTCAAACATCATGTAATGGAAGTTACAGCATAAGTATCGCATATGTACTATAGGTAAATGTACAGCATTGTCTTATCATATCCTCAAGAATTTTCCAAAATAGTAAGAAGTTGTAAAGCAACATAATGCGTGTCAAGTGTCAATTAAGCATGATTCTTTGGCTCATAAATATAAAGTCCTGAGATACTGCCTATTCGATACTAATGTCAGGGAAGATATTAAAGCAACAAATGTGAGAAACAAGAAGCCACAAGTATATACGTAAAATAAATAGTACCTCAGTAACTTCTATAATACGGTTCATCATTTCTTGTATTTGAAATCAATGATCTGTAAGTCAATTCGCTGACAAATAACCGTCTAAAATTTTATCACTTTGTATGTACGAAGCAAATAAAGAAACTGCGTGGTAAGCGATTTTCATCTGATGACGATTTTTATATAAGGCATGTACATGGATGCTTGCATGGCAGGCAGCATCACAGCTTACAAAATATCTACTGGAGAATAGATAGTCGGAAGGAAATTCCAATATAAGAGAAGGTTCTTCTAGAAATTTCAGTTCATTATCACCGACACCAACATTCAATGCATAATATACATTGGGATGTGACATAAAATGGACGTTGGATTGCACGTGTATATGATTTAATTGCTATTACATCATTTTTTATTTTGTGTTTTCAAATACATTTTGATTCATAAGTCATAAATTATGAAATACAAAGACATGGTTCATTTGATAATGTAATGAGTGTTTAGTAAAGAAAAATCACTGTCTTGCAAATTCAAATGCACTAACTTTTGTATGTCATTAATGGTTTTGTGAGGTTTACGACGTAGGAAGCCAAAGGCATTGAATTTCGTCTGGTGAAGGCTTATGCCTTATGCGTCTGGCACCATTTGGTTGAGCTAAGATCCAATATAATTCATAAACAAGTGCATCTGTCCCACCAAATTTATTTCAGTTTTGCACCATATCCATTCAGCTTATAGCACCCATTGTCACTTGAGATTGAGACTTACTTCTATACCAAGAAATTTACTTTTGCATAAATTATGCGTGTAACCAATGGTGGAGGGATTCTGAGCTAATATATACTTACTGGTAATGGTGTTTCAATTTTATGCGGGCTTGACTGTTACAAAGCCTGCTTGAGTGGATGATATTAAAATGTATGAGGGAATAATAATAACTATAACTGCAGTAGATTGTGTTCAAGTGAAGAATGATGATACGTTTTAATCCAATGAAGAATATTGGCTCAGAGGCTTGGATGTACAGTGAGCTTTGAAGGTTTTTCATAAATAAATTTTAAAATTAGTACAAGCTTTCAAAATCTGAACTTTTGTGTTACAAAACAAAGTCCTTTCTTCTCTACTCTTTCCACAACATAATAAGGACCAATTTTATTCAAAATACGTAATAACTGGTTAGCAATGTATTTTTTCAGTCACTTGAAATATAGTGACGTATTACTTACTTACCCCTTACTTATTGTATATTGTTCGCAAGACCAACGCAGAAAACTTATTTTCACATAGCCCCTTTCAAATTTAGTTTTAAGGATTCAGACTTTCTTTTTATTCGTGGACAAAATACGTCCAATATGGCAAAAAGGAAAAGCTCTAAAAGCCTTGTCTCTTTACGATCTGTGTGTAGGGGAAAGTATGTTATAAGACAATATTTTGTGATATGATGTATGAATGAATGATTACGGTTTTTAGCAACACAATCTTTGACCTTAAGTCTTTAGCTGATGCATTGAAGCACATGGTCAAGTTCAAACATGGTGCAATTCACAGAACAATATTGAGCTATAAAATAAATAGTAAATGTAATTTATAAATGGTGCTACAATAATAATGTCGAACCCCACACATTGCCCTTGTAAGGGCTGGGCATAGATCCAAAACTTCCAGTTTATTTCATAAATCTTATACAGATGTAACTAAAACATGGTTCTTCTCTTATAATATATATGATTTTAGTACTTCGCCGTAGTCCATGATACATTTTAATACATGTTAAGTGGGGGTAAAACTTTTAGGAGATTTAATTCACTCCATGGCTTGCATTCAATTACGGTGTCAATAGTTGTAAAATTTATTTGAGGTCATCCACTTTTAGGGAAAAATCTTTGGGCTAGATGTAAAGTAGGCCAATTTTCGTGTTCAAAATTTCAGTGACACATTACATTCCCACATTTTCCATGCGTTGTTAGTGAATAAAATGTTTTGTTTGGGATTAGTCTATAGACGCAAAAGGTCTGAGAGCAATTAACTTTTTTGTTCATTGCTTCGCTTTCTTAGAAATAGTTGAGGGTTTGGTTTGTTAATATATTATTTAACACCGCGCATAGTGTCTATGCTCAATTTTACTAATGCATAATGCGTTCTAGTTCCAAGTAAATGACTTGATTTATGCAGCAGCTGAATAAAACTTTTTAATCACAGAGAACGCTATCTCTTCGTGTAACAAATGAATCTTTTTGCTACTTTAGCAAATTAAAATATGCTACATACACAAGTTTTGGGACAGTGACATGACTTGAGTGAGTCAGGTTTTTGTTTATCGTATGTTTTGTAGCATATACATTCACTGCTCTTATTATCTTTCCTTTCTGTTCATAATATTTATCTACATAACCCTCTTCGGGTCGGTAACAATAGGGAAAGAACTTTTACTATTTCTAAAAGCCGGGTCAACCAAATATATATATCTCATACAAACCCTGTTACTACTGATGACGTGGTTTTTGAATTTTTGGCATGCATTCTAGTTTGAGAAAAAAAGAGTTACAAAATTACTGCGCCATGTCGGGTAAACTAGAGATCATGTTTAAGATTTTCTTATGCATTGAGCAAACAGAATCAGCCTGACATAATAAAAAGGTTTATAAAATACGTTTTGCAATATTAATATAGTTTGTGTGTTATTTGCAAAACCTTACTATTTTTTGACCAAATATTGTATTATCAAATAAATCCAACATTGCGTTTGTTTATTTCAGATGATCAAAACATGTTATCAGACTGTATTCATTTGATGACAAAATATTAATATTAAAACCAACGAGATATACATAGAGATACATTTTCAACTGATCATAATGCGTCGCATGTCGCGACAAGACAGTGCATAAAACTTGCATTCAAGATCACGTTGCATTTCATCTTGCGTGAAAGCAATTTTCAAGAACATAAAATGCATAAAAGTCCTTTTCTTGAATTCGTTCACAGACCATTTGCTGGTTTTTGCTGATTTTTTTCGGGCGAATATAGCACAATGTCTACAAACCAAACTGATCCATACCAGTTTGAATTGTATCTTTATTACAAATCATCATGTAACGTAAGGATGGGAAAATTCATCGCATCACACGCTTGACGGTTGGTTTGAAGTTGTCGAAAATCGTGCTTTCAGCACGGCGGCTGCTTCCTTCTATATGTATTGCTTTTTGGAGATGAGCATATATAATTATTAGTTGTGCACACAAGAGAAGACGAAAGACGTTAAGTGTGAATAGTGTGAACATGCACACATGCTTTGAGGATGTCCAGAGTCACAGTCACGCGGTGGATGATGGACCTTGCCTTACTTATGAGACTGCCAAGGTAATNATAGTGTGAACATGCACACATGCTTTGAGGATGTCCAGAGTCACAGTCACGCGGTGGATGATGGACCTTGCCTTACTTATGAGACTGCCAAGGTAATAGAAAGAAATACAGAGAATCTCCGCCATCACCGCCACCACCACCACCACCTTTTGCTCTAATCCCGTATTTTTCAGAGCATCCGAGAGTTCAACAGTGTATTATTTATACGTATGTACTATTTAGATATGTACCCGATATCTTTCAAACCGCTTCAATATATAGTTTACTACTTGCATGAAAAGTACAACTTTAATTTGAAAGTACAATGATGATTCTTTATGCAACAGCATCTTCACATACCAAAACTGATAGACAATATATATGATCATTCTAAAATTGTAATATCCTGCTTGTTTTCTCTAAAGTAATTCTCAGTTGAGCTCAAATCAAGCTTGCCAGAGGACTACCATTCCACTTGCGGAAAAGTTTTGTTGAATCGAATAAAAAAGTTTTTATCTAGCTTATCATGTATAAAAGTTACATCTCCGTGCATCCCAGTTCAATTTAAGGCAAGATTGAGAAGTATTGTTTCCCTCGAAAAAAGAAAGTGAAAGCCAGAGTTTGTATAAACCACATACTTTCACGAAACAATACGACGGAAAATAAATCAGAAAACAACAATAATTAATTTGGTGCTTGTATTCATCAGATTACATGTGTTTGCTATCATAAAGAAAGTATTGATGAAAGTCGCAAAAAAGCGGGTAGTGAATCAGGCGTCATTATTTTGGATATGTATTTTTTTTGCATAAAAGCAGTTCTGATTGAAATTTGATTGTCTGCACAATAGTAGTGTAACGAATCCTTTCAAAGTGTTAGTAAAGTTTGACGTGACGTAAAAGCAAATATGTAATGTGAGTTTAAGCGTGAGTTGAGAGAGTCTGAGAAAGATTTATCAAAAGAGGATAAAATAAAGTTTGTCTTTGTTTCTTGTCTTGAAGTATAAAAATACACGCTAGATTTTGATCAGCTTTTAGACTTGTTCCCATTAAACTCGTTCTAGTTTTTGTAACAACTTTATGGTAAATGAAAACAAGATCTCAGTGAAAGAAAATCAGAGTGTATTATCTTTAATTGTTTTAACGACACACCACCTGCTCCCACCTCCCTTGTTCATTTACAGTGTGATACGTAGAGCCGCTCCCTTTGAGCAATTTTGATGAAGTGCCGAGGTATTTTAGAAAGTATTTTTTATTTTCCCAACATTAGCAATAATACTAGTGTTCAGTCGGAAAATGGAAAGTATGACTTCTCTGCGAATGTCGAATCGTCTGGTCTCATTTCACAGCATCAAAACCAACCACATCCAAGGAGTCGTGTTTCCAATGCTGAATTTAGAGGAGGTATATTAAAATGACCAAATATTTCAATTATACTTATACGAAGTATGTAAAGTAACCGAACATGATACACATTTTAGCTGAATGACATTCATATATTTTTATCAAAATGAAGTTGTCCACAATGTATGGAAATTTGGCGGAGTCTTGGATAATGTTATGATGATGGATTTGTATACATGAATTTATAATAGACCACAAAAAACGAAACTCATACTTTACTCAGGATATGGAACTGTTATGGAATGGTGAAAAGTTGAATTCAAAAGCTTGCAATGACCTCTTTTTGAAAAAGAGATTGTTTGTTCGGTCATATACGTCACTACGAAATACGAATAATTCGCTCAGGCGAACTTCTTACATAATTCAAATATTCAAGGGAAGTAGGTACTACTGTAATAAAAAGGTTGCTTATTAGAATTTTTCCAAATTTTGGGTAAATTGCAAAGAGGCTTTGCCAAATGAATAAAATTAAAGTAAATTCGTTCCAAGATTTCCAACGTCATCGTGTGGGTATATCCATCCCCTTTAGAAACCAATAGTATATAAAAGCGGACGAAAAGAAACAAAATACATCGTGATGTGCCTATCAGATCGCTTGTGTATAAAAATAGGATGCTTTGAAGGTTTTCAAATCTTAAACTTACACGCGTTTACATGTTCCATTCTCTGACTTTTGATAAGTAATGTTCCGTAGCCTTGCCTTTTGTGATGTATCAATCTAAAAAGCGCATTTTTGAGGTGGGAACGTTACTCCTCTACTAAAATCTCGTGAATAATGAAAACACTCAGCTTACTAAATCTGAAAAGAGAGCTTGTGTAAACTCCATTTACTTATATCCTATTTCTGGTTTTGAAAGACACTGCATCTTATGCGAAGTAGGTATTCAAACGCTTTGTTTTTCGGTGAAGAAATCATGTGAAACTAATTTTTACTCTTTTAAACTAGTCACAAGTAAAGAATCTCTTCGTATTCTTATACATCTTCATACTCCATTCTGAACAAAGTTCTGAAATTCTTTTGTTTTGAGGCTAGGCTATATGTAGTCTATCAATATGCATGCTTGCAACTAAAAACTTCTCTAATGGCAGTTTGCAATCAGTGGATGCATATGTGTACCGAAACTAAAACAAAAGTATAACAAAAGGTGATGTGATTTCGCTAATGGAGCATTTGAGATAAGTACATATCTTACTTGCCTTCTGACATTTAGCTTTTTTACCAAACAGTGCGGATTGAAAATGTTTCATTTTCTAATTCTTTCTGTCCTGATAATTCTTGTCTCATATATTCTGGTGCAACAAGACTAATACACTGGCTCCGTCCGTAGTGTTTGAAAGCTTGCAAATGTAGTTGTTAGGCAAGATGTATTTTAGCTTTATGAGGTTTTTATCGGGTTTAATCCAACTTGTTCTAGTATTTAAATAACAATTATCACAAGTTACTTAAGCATGTCTCTCAGCGTAACGATTTCGTTCCACGTTCCATAAGATTATGGAACGTGGAACGAAATCGTTAATTATGATTTCATAATTGCCTCCTTCACCATAATTATTGCCTTCACCTCATCTGTATTCCTAACCTAATTTATATTTGCTTTGGTGGTTAACTATTCCTGCATCCAAATTTTAGCCTTGAGAAAAAGGTATGAAATGATATCATCCTAGTGACATAAGCTATCATAAAAAATCTACCAAATTGTAATACGATAACTTGCAGTAGCACACTTTTACCTCGTTGAGTTGTGTGACCACTTATACGATAATACCTGATAATTGATTATGAACATACTTTAACGTTTACTCAACGTCTGATTTTCATTTGGGACTAAGAAATTTTGTCTGAAGTTTGATACTCTCAAGGTTTTCACATTGGAAGAACTCAAATTTGAGTGTCAAAGCGTCAGGCATGATCCATGAAACGATAATATAAAAATGATAGATGATGATCTCTTGTCCAAAAACTTTATGACGTAGGATATGATTGATTTTTAAACACATCTATTGCTGATGATAACTTAAGATCATATCATGAAACACCTATTCAGTTTTTGTTATTTTCCTTTAACATATCTTGATCAATCAATCATGATCAATCCTTTCTATGATTTTTAAATAAATTTTGAAATATTTTTAGGCAACAATAATGCTACCAGGCGGTGCATCAGACAATGCAACTCACTGGAAGCGGGAGTTAACGTCCCGAATGGTGTGTCAAATGGAGGAGGGCACCACTTGGAGAGGTCGTTCTCAATACCTGCTGACCCTGTTAACCTCAAGAGACGGGTGGGACTCTTCAGTGGGGTGGCTTTAATTGTCGGGACAATGATAGGTATGTCAGTTTTATAAGATCATTTCTGTACGTTATTTTCAAACGGTAGAAAAACTTTTTCCATTAAACCTGTATTTATTTTATAGGCTCGGGAATCTTTGTGTCCCCGAGGGAGGTACTCATGAGGACAGGATCTGTAGGTATGTTCCTGGTCGTCTGGCTCGTTTGCGGAATGATGTCTCTGCTTGGTTAGTTGTACATGACTTAGTATTTATCTTATTAAGCCTGATATTCATATTCACACCAAGTTTGTAAACATAGACTCGTATCGCTATATTTAAAATGGTCACTTTAATTAACAATATATTTTTTGCTATATTAGATATTACCGCTCCAGAGGCAACAGTGAAACTTGTATGTCTTGCCACAATTGGTAAGATCTTTTAAGCAATGTAATTCTTATTCATTTTTTATCTTTAAAGACCGGAAGCGACATGTACCTGTTTCTTTACATCTTGTATCAACTTGCCCCAAAATCATCACATCAAAGTTTCCGTGTCTTCGTAATCTTCTATACGCCTACACTTTACCTACGCTTCTTCCTTTTTTCATGAACTTCGTTTTATTTCGATATAGTATAAGGCCATTTTGTACCCAAGTTGACTGACATGAGAAAAGCTTGACGATGCAGTCATCTTAGAAGTACTTCACTTGATTGAATTCTCTTGTCCTTACAAAAAGTTACTTGCGTACAATTCGTTAACTAATTTCCCATGAATTCATTTTCATCTGCTTCCAGTTCTCATCCTCTTCATCAACTGCTACAGTGTGGACTTGGCTACAGGCGTGCAGAATATGTTCTGCTCTGCAAAGCTGGTAGCAATCGGAATTGTATGCGTCGGTGGACTTTACAGATTTGCCACTGGCGAATCGGCTACTCCGGATTTCGGGTTTTCTGGAACGCAATCAAGTCCTGGTATTTTAGCCCTCAGTTTCTACAGTGGGTTATGGGCATACGATGGATGGTAATGATATTGATATGTCACAACAAATCTGCAATCACATATTTAATTACAACGCTGTTCATAACGACTGTTTACTTGCTTCTCAAATTTTAACAGGAACAATTTAAATTATTGCACAGAAGAGCTGATTGACGCTCACAAGTAAGCTTGTATTCTATTTAAAATTTTTAATCTGTTTTCATGTCATGCATGTCATTCTAAATGCATTACTCATATAAAATCTCGTTAATATTCTGTTGAACCTATAAATAGGAATTTACCACGGTCTATCATGCTAGGCATACCTTTGGTAACGGCCTGTTACATTTTCATCAACGTTGCATACCTCTTTGTACTAACACCAGATCAAGTAATCACTTCTGATGCCGTTGCTGTTGTAAGTAATCCAACAATTTGGTTTAAACCGAAATAAAAGCATTCAAAATATTAAATGAATGAATGCCAACTTGCTATCTTTTAGACGTTTGCGGACGTTATTATGGGAAACTGGGGTGGTGCTTTGTACCTACGCTGGATAATTCCACTCTGTGTGGCAATTTCTACATTTGGTGCTGCCAATGGAACACTCTTCGTTGCTGGACGGTAAGTAAATTTTTATAAAGTTTAATGGGAAATTTCAATACAATGCATTCCCATGCTTGAGTGTAGGGTTCACGTATCCTTAACCTATTTTCTAATATTGTGATTTTTTCTTTACAGACTTTGCTTTGCAACTAGCCGAGAGGGACAATTTTCTGACATTCTTTCTTACATCCACGTGAAACGATTCACTCCCATTCCGGCATTGATCTTTCACGTAAGTATTGATTCAATAAAGTATAAAGTTTAACGGAATTAAATAAATTTGCAAATTGGTTTGTTTTCTGTAATTTCAGGCTGTGATTGCTGGTTGTATGGTTGTGGCAGGGAACATTGGCTCACTTATCGATTTTTTTAGTTTCTCTGCATGGATATTTTATGGCGGAGCAATGCTAGCAGTGATTGTGCAACGACGCAGTCGACCTGATGCACATCGCCCTTACAAGGTGACCAACCTTTAATTTCTCATTACTATTATCGAATTAATTACTATTAACTAGCCGTGACTAGAAGTTTAATGATTTTTTCTTACTTTTAATAGGTGCCAATCCTAATTCCATGGATAATGTTGATAGCTTCCGCGTACTTGGTTGTTGCTCCAATTATTGACAAGCCAGAGTGGGAGTATCTTTATGCTACAATGTTTATTGTGGCTGGGCTGATTTTCTATATTCCATTTGTTCAATATAAGCTTACAATTAAGTTCATGGGTAAGGACAGAGTATATAACTTAAAATACTTGGTTTCTGAAATAGAATAGGCATATTTACTTTATATTTTCAATTTTTTCTCGTTACAGTACCGGCAACAATCTTCCTCCAGAAGTTGTTCATGGTTGCTCCAACGGAGGTGATGGAAGAGGAACGGTGCTTCCTCTAGTTGTTTTTCACATACATTTTTCAGATAGATACAGAGGTATTCATGTAATTACGGTGAAGTATGCCATTAAACGTTATGTTATATGTTACTACAACAGACTGCATGCATTAAGTCTTTGTTGCTGACTTGAAATACTTTATAATAATATGGTTACTTATATCTGAGTTGATTTACAGTATATACAGTACTTGTTTTGTTTTACCCTTAAGTATGTACTTAGCTAGTCTGTAAAGTATTTTATAGTAAAGTTATCTTTTCCATATTTTCTCCATATTGTGATTTTGATTCATGTCCCAAATCATGCGCACCAACTCTTTCGTCGGGAAAAATCAACTGCACATGATGTGTTCAAGTTTGACTTCAATTCCCGGTCCAACTCATCCCGGATTGATATATGATATTTCAGCAATAGCCCAGCTCAGTTTCCTAACCCATTTTTTGAATTTGCTAATTTAAAATGCTTCAGACTTCAGATGATTGAAATAAGAAATAAGATTGCTTGTCATACTTTTACATTAACCGGGTTAAGTTTATCAGACAACATTTAGTATTAATACAACAGAGGTAATTTAGACGTATGTCTTACCCTAGCCTAATATAGGAGCCAAAAATATAGGTAAATTCAAATTAAAATGTATTTATGAAATGATTGCTACCTACTACACATGTGTATCTAAATATATGCATCTCCGACGTTCTCCACAAAGGAAACAAATGTTATGAGTACAGATTACATGTGTGTATCAAAATTTTAGGATATATTTTGTTAAGTAGGCATTGTTGAAATCTAGAATATATGTAATTTGTTAAGCAAAAAGTTATTCTATTTAAAACGAAGGAATTTATATACTATAACTTTTGTGAATGAAACAAGTTTTTAAGCTTATATCAAATATAGAATATAGTAGGTATTCAAAACAAATATGCAATTTTAAAAAGCATAAAAGATATACATATTTATAAATGTTGGCTATAGTAGAGTATTTATGGTCAAAATATATTACTATATCTAGTATATCTATACTAAACGATAAGTAGTATAAAAAGGTAGGATAAGTTTAAATTTCTTTGTACAGTGTATTTTTATGCGCAGCTTATCATAAACTGCCAAACATGCGTTTATGAAGGAAGTGCAGGATGTTGAGATTTTCAATAAAGCATAAAATCAACAATAACGTGATCTTAATTTTATTTTCACCGAAAGCACGACTTTTGCCCTTTACAAATACCCAACTAAAGCTGGGGAATCGTCCCTACCAACAGTCAAAATGCTTGTAAGGGTAACAAAAAGATTGGAAATACGACTTGGTTGACGATGAACCTTGTGTATTTGTTTTCCACTCAGCTTGTCCCAAACAATTAGTTCCCGGACAGCACCCCCGCTAATTAAATATGGTCCACAACAACAAATTTTTCTAATCGGACCTACATGTGCTGAAACCTTAAATTGTATATCTCCATCCCACGATAAGGACACGATTAGGTGGTCATCACACTCGTGGTAAAATATTCGTTCTTCACAGACAGTCAAGTTGTCGATACAAGGTGTGATTTTGCTGAATAACAGCTCCTAAGAAAAAGAAATAAAAACAAGAAAGTTGGCGAATGCTTCTGTAGTTCAAGGAGAAAGCACAACGTGCAATTTAAATGAGTGTTTATATACCTTATTCGGGAAACTGTATGACGCAATGAAACCTTCTTCGCTGCAAACAGCAATTCTCTTTCCAATCTTATCCTCGCATATCTCATCAATGGTTTTGGGCGACGGAAATTCTACTTTAGACGGCACCAAATTACTTTCTTCTGATTCATTTAAGTCATACCACAAAATGGCAAATCGATTTGCAATGTTTGCAAACTCTTTATTCTCTTGCTGCTGAACTGAGAAAATACACATGTTGTCAGTTAATAGTGTCTGGAAAAATAATTAAATAAATTTCTTCACTATACGATTGGTTATAAATAGTCTCTATACAGTCTATAGTGCATAAATATGTTTACACACACAAGCTTTCGATTAGGATAGAAGGTAAAAATTATAAGAGAATTTACTTGGGAAACCTGAGATAATGGTGGAAGATAACATACTCTCTGTTCTTGTCCATTGCTAATATTCCAAACAGTGTAGCATTCCGTATTTTGAGCCATTAGTAAAACGTAGTTTTCATTCACAGAAATCAAAATGTCTTTAAGAACAATTCCAACCTTGATACTTTCATTACTAGATATGATCATATCATTCCACAGTTTAATCTCATCTTTTTCTTCCTTTATTTCACTATTTGATGCTATATACTCAATGTAAGCTCTAGGGACCGTATCCAAACGAAAAGATTTCAAATCTTCAATTTCCTTTAAAACAATGTGAACTTTTATTTGATATTGTATGCAAAATTGGTTTTTCAATTTTTGCAACACCTGGAATAAAGTAAATAAACGTTCTTAAATTAAAATATAAAATTGCAAGTGTTTTCGTTAATTTGTTACTCAGAATCACAATACCCGAATTATCCCCCCTTCATATAATACAACCAAATATGAAGACGTCGTCAGGCACACTTTTTCAACTTCTTTGTTGCTCTGAACTGGTTCCAATGAAGTAAGCAGTTCTGGAACGCCTTTAAGCCAACAGAACACAATAGATTTAGATACTGTAAATTACTTTCACTGTCAAATCCAGTGAAAGTGACACTACGAGGACGCGAGAAAGCACCACGATGTTGAAAGGAGCTTAAACTCTATACAAATACAATCTCTCAACATTTTATATTTACCTGAAACGTCCCATATGAATACGAATCCCAACGTTGTTCCTACAGCAAGATATTTTCCATTACATGAGGAAGAATTGACAATTATGATCTCCGACTCCATTTTTGGTACAATTAGCCGATGGACTACGTAAATCCCTTGCCCCCAGTTTTTTGTAAATGCATACGCTGTCGGTAGTATTTAGCCCAGTTGCACAAAGACTGCAGTCTAATGTTTAGTTGTGAATCAAATAATGCAAATTCTGGAGTCGGTCTACAAGTAGTTGCGGTAGGTCTTCTGACATGTGACACTCCAAATTGAAAATCTTCATTCGTAGACCCCATCTTTGCAAAACCACGTCGTAGACACCGCTTTAACCTAGGTTGCATTGACACTAAGTTTTAAGTCTCAAACGTTTTCAAATTATGCAATACTTGTACAGTGCAGTTGTCCTCAACCTTACTACTTACCATTGCTGATCATTGTTAAGGATGTCACGCCAAAGTAGGGAACACTGGCAGCAGGAAAACAGATCTTTGTCTGAGACATAAGCGAATAACGTATTAGATAATTCAGGCGGAAACTTTTCAACAAAATCATTACTTTCACTGAATTCAAATTGCGTATCAGTCATTTTTTATAAATAAACGATGCGCAACTTAAGGAATCTTAAGCTTTGTTAAATGGCGCATGTACTCATCAATTTAGTGCTTTAGCCTTAGTGATTTAAAGCATTTTAAGCTTTACAAATTCCATTCGACCGTACAAAATGAAGCCTACGATTTAAAATATATAGAAAAAAGGTTATTGTGTATATTTTCTTCTGAAACAGCTATATAAGATATTGACGACATTCCAAGCAGTATTTAAAGGAAGCGATTTTAACATTCAAGTATTATTGATCAAACTTTGGAAGACAAAAGGAACAACCCAAAATAATGCTTCGTGCATCGTCTGCATGTTTTTATGTAACACTAAGTATGCAATTTTTTAAGGGCTTTTAGAAATTACTCCACAGAAGGACGAAACCACATACTACGTACAAATCTGTTGTAACATGCTGATGTAAATACAATTACATTACTTTTATACTCATACTTTAAAGTTACAAAGACTAGGATATCTTAACTGAATATTTTGATTATCATGAATGATTGATCATCGATGATCTTCGTTTTTGTAATGATGAGTCTTTATATCTTCTCGATCTTTCTGTGAAATATTATTTGAAGGTTTGTTCCTATTTTTCCAGGACCATGAAATCTTTGATGCTGTCTTGTTTTTATGATCTGAATCTGATTCAAAACTTCTGTGGTATTGCTGTTGACTGACATTATCCTTAGCAGTTGAATAATCCAGTGTGGGCATTGTCGTACTTATAGCTTCTGAAGTTGTGGTCATACTAATGTCTTCTAAGGGAATGATCGTACCAATGACTCCTGAAGGCGTGGTATTTTTTATAGCTCCTGTAGTTTTAGTACTAACAGCGTGTAAAGATCCGTTGAGCCATTGCTCATTTGAATGTAGGAATTTCAAAACAGTTCCGTTCATACTGATCGGCAGATTGGAAGCAGGTACATAACTAGACTTCGTATCAGCCCTCTCACTGGTTTTGTTGTACGAAGGACTATTGTGACCCTGTGAGGCTAAATGAATGTAGAGCCCGTTTTGAAGAAGTTTTAACGAACTAAATAAGTTAAAGTCAGAATGCAATAATTGTTAATTTCTGCAATTATTTACCCAACTCTAGTCTTTGGTATACATCAACTATAAGCACAGCTAAGCCTATAGTCCAAAGCATTTTTAAACAATGATAAATTTTTAAACAAACTTATTCTATTTATTCCAAAAATCAGGCAAGAAGAAAAACTTTGAGACGCAACGGAAATACGATTTGAGAAAGGTTTGGTTTGATGTTCTAACTTTTTCCAGTTCTATTTTTCCATGCGTCCTGAACTTGTACGTTTGTAACTAAAGTGATCGAATATTGATAAGTGCATAGTACATTAAGTTGATAGTACGATACGTCCAAAGTCGTGGTCTTAGGTGTTCATAATTTAGAATGAACCAATGTTAAAGAATATATGTCAAAGGATACGGCTTCCATCTATAATCAACGTACAATAAATACATCCGGTTACATAAAACAAAGGCAATAATAGGAGACACGTTTGGGAATTTTTACGAGATAGAGGTTTAGTCTCAAATTTACTACTCCACTTTATTATCAATTTTGCTTTATATGTTGTAGTACTTGCGAAATTTTTTTATGTTATAATCAACAATCATGTTTTGGGTCCCATTATTAGCAGCATCTTATATCTTATCACACTCATAGCACAGCATAGCTATATTCTACGAAATTCGTACTTGAAGTAGCCAACCAGTTTTTGTAAAACAATAATCGCAATTATTATTAAGACCAATATATATATATTATTTTAAAACAGAGTAGGCCTCAACTGAATATTTAGTAAATTGATAGCTAAGAAACTTCAAAAAAGATACTATAGATTGTGAGACTTATCTACTACAATAATATGGGGCAAAAAACTGAACTGTTATACTGTATGTATACTTTAAAATCACAAAGAGTTAAAGGATTGTGTGTACTACGAATTTAACCGATTGATAAGCATTACACAATTTGAGAGCAAACCAATTACTTCAAATTTAATCTCACTTTGATAATAATTATAGTTCAGTTCTTAACTTACTGTGGAACCTTACTATTTTACCCTAAACATAAAAATATCTGCAATGGATTCCCATTCATTTCTAAAACAACATTTATCATCTACATTGCCTAAAGAATATCATTAGAAAAAAACAGGATAAATGTGAAGCATCCGGGATAATTTCTGTCAGACAAGCCATAAATCTGTAATTCTTTTGTGCTCTCCTCATCCTACCAGGTAAAATTTTAGTTCTTAATGAAGAAGAATCGGAAGATAAGTGATGCAGTGAGCGCTAAAGCCATCGGCACCAACCATGTCTTCCATGAGCTAAATAGGAAAATTTACAAATTAACACATTGATAACCAGTAATAACACAATGACTTAATCATCCTCAGAAATAATTAAATTAAAATATCTTCCAATCTCACCTGGAATTTTCGGAAGAACTGTCATCTCCCCATTTCTTAGGTCCTTGATCCTTCGTATTTGACTTATCTTCATCATTAAGTTCCCCTATCAAATAGTCCTTCATCATTGTTCTGGCATCAGTGGAATGACCTACATCCTCAAAATGCTCCGTGGCATCCTTTCCAGCTTGTTCTAGCAAAACTTCTTCACCACCTGGATGCTATATTTACAAACATTTCCCATACCCGTATTACTATCCCACCTCCAACAAATTTTGATCAAACATCAAATTTATTGTCAATTCTCACACTAATCATTACTTATCATCTTTTTACCTCTTCCAAAAACTTTGTAACATCGTAAACATTATCGTGGATTACAATCCAACATGACTTCTTATCCACGTGTTTTTCCACATCCTTCAAAGCGTACTTCTTCTTATCGTCCTTCTTGTCAACCATAATGACTCCTCTTGAGAATTTCTGCTAATTTAAATCAAAACCAAAATACAAAATTAATTCAAAAAATTCACATCATTCATACATAAACTTTTCCAGGCCAAAAATCATCTTAACCACAACAATTACATTAGTTAAAATTTATTCTCACCTGTTTAAAAAATAACTAAAATTTGAGCCAGTACAAATTTACTCTTTCGTCCACCAAAAATTGAGCAGGAATGACTAAACTTAACGAGGAATTTCCACAATATGATTATTACTTCATATCAAACTGAACTGCTGACGACTGTGATGTACTTTCTGGAACAGAGAATGTTATATGCTATGCTGGATAGAGAGATCCTACCTTTTGTAAATACACGGTAAGGACTATACCTTAAACGCTTTTAGGCATTTAGGTGCATGCAAGAGCGTGTGTGATCTGATAATAAATAAAAAAATATGTAAAGAGAGTTCTCTGTACATTGCATAAGTTCACTTAGGTGTAGGTATATCGTCTTGTGTGTGTCCGTATTGTATAATCTGTTCATATGTGATATTTTTTATATGGATAAACTTCATAAAGATCGTTGTTGAACTTGTTCTATTGTAATAGTGTAAAAAGCTATCATGAGAAAAGATGATGATTAGTATAAGTATAGAGCTTTGCATGTATGCATGAGATATTATCCAGAGAGGAGAGTCTTCAGCATAAAGACGCTGTTCTGATATGTATACTGTGGATGTTAGGGAAATATTAAAGAAAATGCCACCTCATTTACTAGTTTACTTTCACATGAATGAATGAAGAAATACATACACGAGGACAAGATGCTTGTTATTTGTTATACGGCTACTACGTTTGTTCTAAAACGCTATATGTGTATTTTTCCATATATTTCATTTCATGTAACGTTCTCCAGCAAGAAGAAACTGCATCTTATGTACTTTAAAGCTTGCTAGTTTATATTGATGAAAGAAGAGGGTGAGAAAAAATGCTTGCGAGAGGCAATGAGATGACGAAGCTTATCTGGGTCTGTAGTTTTCATAAATTGAATTGAAATGAGTGTTGCGTGCATGTTGCAATGAATGTACATAAGTAAGTGTTTATATCAACATCAACTATAACTCTACTCTTCACTACTGGAAAAATCCAAGGTCAATTGGAAAGGTTGATTATGGACGAGCAGAATATGCATAGATAGATGGGATCCGAAACGAAGTAGATATACATGTAATTACGTACAACTCTGCATTTACAAACATTTCAATGCAATTCTTACTATGTATGTATGTATATGATGTATATGAGACAAAGTCAAGGCAATTCTGTGTCATATGTGTGATCGCTTTTTACATAGTCATCTCACTAGTGACGAGACAAATAATAATTGCTCGTTTGCTGGTCGTCAAATTGTCCAGTTGAAAAATAATTATTAGCATCAGCCATTTTTCTCGATAGCTGCTTGTTGATGTTTGGATGATTATAAGCTTATATGAGAGTTACATATTACGTCAGAAATGTTTAAAAACATTTTTGTTTTATTGAATATGATGCATATTATGTATATCGTTGAGCAGGAGATCAAGGATATTTGATCGAAATAAAAGATTTTTTACTGGAAGCATCTCCTACTGGATACAGGAGTGGGTATATGTAGATATATAATTGTAAAAATTGCAATGCAGTAAGAGTTGAGGAAAAGTGAATAGGGTAAGGAAATGGAATTGCTCAATAACTGAGTCAGTTTTCCCTTTCAATATTCCTTTTGTGTATTAATGTAAATGGATTCTTCGGAGGCAGATTTACATCTATAGATTTGCATTGTATAGAAATCGGTTATCATATGTATATTATGGACTGAACTTTAAACCTTTGGCCTGGACACGTCAAAACATAACGTATACAAAAAGCGAGTTTATCACTAATTTATTATTCCCGACCACAACGAAAACGTTGGTTTTACAATGCAATTTGCTGACTTTTACTCTTTGAAAGTCCAAAACGATTGGTGTAGGTAATGGTAGGTGTATAAATAGCGGTGGATTGGTACATGCAATCATACATGGGACGGTTAAATTGTGCCCTGGACGTATTTATCTGTAAAACTAATGCTTGTCACATCCGACTTTTGCCGCATTGATCTACATTTAATGGATTTATGATGAGTTTTTTAAGATGCAATATTAATATTGCAATGCAAACTTCTTCTATAAGACATCTTGAGTAATTTGCAGAAGGGGACGTATTCTGTAATTCAAACTCTGTATATTTAAGCACAAGCATATTCTTGAAGCTTCATAACGTATCTCCTAAATGGAAAGTGTGCTTGGTTAAGGAAAACTGTAAATCAAGGTTGATTTTGCTTTACTCCGTTTGCATGTCCTTCAATTCGCCGCATTGTCCTCATGCATAAATATAATTCATTATTGGTAACATGTTTAGTAGTTCACCGATTTCTTATCCTTAAAGCATTATGTATATGTACCGCATTTGATTTCTTGCAATATTCTAATAATCATAACCATTGAATTTCCTTTCATCTGCAAAATTATTTTTATGCAATAAAACGATGACACACAAAATATACAATGCTAGTGAGCACTCGAACCTTCATTAATGTATATGAACAAATAAACGACATTAATGCTATAATTTATTGTTTAAATCTCTGAAATTACTTCCTTAAAAAATTGGCATGGGTAAAGACTTTCGTCTATATGCAAATGGTTAAAATATACGATTAATTAAAGTGTGTGTAATTATTATCAACAATGGATAATTACGCCTGTAAAAGTTTTCTTAACAAAGCCTTCTTTATACATAATTTGTATGCTTCATTTTTAAATGTTTAAATAATTTGGTTAATTAATTTGATGGATAAATGCGTACAATCTAACGAGCGATTTTTATATGGAATACAGAGCATGTTTGAAGTAAATTTCATTTAAAAAGACTCGGGCGAAGATTTAAGAAATATCACCAATATCATGTTATCTATTATGTAATTTGGATACAATAACAGGGCGTTTCAATTACATTTTTATCTTGACGAACATTTTTCAATATATACATTGATCCCAATACAAAGCCCTATCCGCGTTCCAGTAAGATGGACAAATAAACTTATTCAGCAATACTGAAGTATTGCACTTGACTCAAATGATACGTGAAGATAACAACGCTTTCCATAATTGATCCATATTTATTAATCAAAGGCCTATGTCATGTGTGCTCTTCAAAAATTGAAATCATGTGAATTTTTTAGAAGCTTTCATGAACGCAAGCATCAACTTACGCTGTTTGTAAGGACCTCAGAGCCATCCTCGACCAATCAAAGAAACATGTGAAAAATGAATGAAATCATACGTAGTAATTTACCAGTTAGCCAGTAGATAGTCAATGCTCATCATGTTCATGTTAACTGAATCATATCCATGATTCATCTCATGATTGGCGTAACTAAGATGTTCATCTAACAATGCAATAACAATCCAAGTCTTTCGTTAAATAAATTAGTTTTCTTTTCATGGTTATGATTACATAGTTCTTCAAAAAAATCCTTATTCCTCCGCTAAATTCGACCTTCGCAAGGTATTTGTCTATAAACCGGTCTTATTATAAACAATTTTCATTTACCTATAATACATAGTCAAGGTCTACATACATAGTTTCATCACAATAAACAACAAACAAACCCTCCTCTTTTTACAAATATCGTGCTTGGTGTCCGATTGTCCGAACGAAGTATTCAATTAAAGATGAAGCTAAGATCACGGCAGAAACCCTGGTGTAAATGCTGTAAGATCAGCGCTACGTGTTTAGTATCTGAAAACCGAATCGACTATCAGCGATCATTGACTTCTGAAAGAATGCTATGCATTTTTCATCCGGGATAGTGTAGATTAGGCGATTTCTTTGTATTTGTTTAGTTTTAGTTTATTACAATACCCGATGCTCAATTCATATCTGCTGGTGCAGTGCATTGCTATCTTGATTGCGGAACAGAAAAGACTCAAAGACTGGTTCTGGGTTTTGCATGTCTCATTAGATAAATTGTGCAAAGAAATCTTACGAAAGGAGAATAGGAAATTGCATGATGTTGTTGTACAATTGAATGCTTGAAGGCATACAGCGACATCAGAAATTCGTTAAGCACTTTACAATAAGCACACACACATAACTATCTCATTAGATCAATTGTGCAAAGAAATCTTACGAAAGGAGAATAGGAAATTGCATGATGTTGTTGTACAATTGAATGCTTGAAGGCATACAGCGACATCAGAAATTCGTTAAGCACTTTACAATAAGAATACCCACATAACTCAGTTTAACATGCTAAAATACGCTACCTAACAATGAGCTGCTAAGTTCCAAAAATCCATTACATATGCATACGTTGTGTTTAGTTAATTGGTGGATTGACTTTACGCTAAGCTATGCCCTATATGCCGCTCCTAAAAGTTGTTCAAATATACAAATCAAGAAATGATGTACAAAGTCACATCTTTGTGATTAAAAGTAACAAAGATAAAAAAAAGTTGAGAAATATGTACGATTGATTCTACTTCGAAGATAAGAAATAGCAGTAAGTTTACTGTTATGCACGTCTCTTTAGCATATCATCTTAGGGGATGCCAATTAAAATGGCATCATTCTAAACTGCCGCAAAGTTACACAATCACTAAACCGACGGGTGACAAATTGTAAAAATGTAACGCGTAGTTGAAATTCAGAATTTCAGGCACGTTTGCTCGAGGAGGCGTTAATGTCCATACATGAAAATGTGTAGCCACTAATTGTCTTGTAATTAACAAAAGATCTCATTTTTATTGCTCCATTGCTGTCATTCACTGGGATAAATAACCTTTCTCATTTAATATTGTCAAACCAAAGGGTTTTCATACACACAGATATGTTTTATGAAATGAAAAGCGAATTGTAAAAACAATTGCAACTCAAGCCTTGAATTTATTCTTTAAAAAAATTAAATCCTATACATTAAAATTTACAAAATCGCAATTAATAGTTTCCGATTGCTCTTTACATTGACATTTCGAGAGATGGAAAGTTTTCGTTTGCTTAACCATGTCATGTCCCAAATTGTAGCTTGCTACGTGGGTTGGTGATGGAAGTTGTAATTGGAACTAGGTAAGTATGCTTTTATGCTGGGTTTTGACTATGACATATGAAGCTTTTCCTTCAGGCTTTGCCCTACAAAATCCACGTTTTTTAGTTTTGACTTTGCTCGGAAACTCTCGTAAGTTGCCGGAAGATACCTAGCTTTATAGCTGGTTGTATGGTGAAAGCTAACAAGATTCCACGTAGAATGGTCAGCTGGTTATATATTAGGTATACCGCGAGAAGCATTTTGTTCTGTGGCAGCGATTTAAAGTAAAACTATTTAATACCATGAATATTTCACTTGTCAGTTATACGATCTGATTGCATAGGTATTTTACAGCCAATTTGTCAGTCAGTATCAGTATTACAGTTGAGTTACGCTAGCCACTAAAAGGTTCCCTCATGGACAGCAAGGATTTTTAATATATTGTTCGACTTGTAGGTAAGTTTTGTTTAACTGGTGATTTATAACTTGGAAGTTTTAATTATTCGCATACACTATACCATATTTCACATACTCGTCAGTTTTACTTTTATCTCCACAATTTGTTGATGCGAGTGTATGAAACGAAGTTATATTATATAAACCCTGATAAGGATTTTCAGTTTCGTCAATAAATTCAGTTTTTGATAAATACAAATCTACTAGTGTTCTATAAATTTTCTTATCAAAGGCAACTAGTTAAATCTGTATGTCGAATGTGCTCCTTGTCAATGCATTTGACAATCTGATTCCTTGTTCAGATTCATATAACAGTTATTTATGCAGCTTTTTGCAGTCAAGAGGTTTTACACATGTTCTTATAAGTGTGTACTAGAGGTTTTTAAAGATAAAGTTACAAAGGGAATATACGAAAGGGTAGTATTATAACTGACTGGCTAAAGGGTTTGAAATCAACACCGTGAATTTTCAGATATTTTGTATTTATAGGTTATATAGTCCAGGCATTCATGTAAAAAATATATATGAAAAGTATAATATAAACTGTAGTAAAGTAAATAAAGAGTTACAAGCTAACTTCATAACAGTAATTCTCCGAATTTTTTAAGCCAACCCAAAAGAATAAAGATTAGTCTAGGCACAGGGTTTTTTCCCAATCCATTAAAATACATACATATGGCGACTTATGATATGTATGTGTTATTATCATTAGCTGCACCGATGGGGATTTAGCACTGGTATTATGTACATACGTATGCCTATATTAACAGCGAAGTTTTTATGACTTAGTTTTATAAAAAGTCTAAGCCGGAGCTTTTGGCCACGTCAAAAAGGTTCTTTTACGTATGAATTGTAAATGCATATGTATACATATGTATGAATTGATTGAGTTAAGCTATTTCTCAGAGGAAGACGAGACGAGACCTTATTGATACGAACGTGACTACTTGTGGAGTTATGAATCGAATGTTTGGTGATTAGCTTCGTTGATGTATGTACATATATACTTACCAATGAATTTTGTAGTTTTCTACCTCTTCCTGTATAGTCACAGCTCAAAACACAATGCAATGCATTTTAAAACAACAATGAGCTGAAGAAGTTCAATGTAATTCATGTAGTCCTTGTCAGTGTTGCAGTTGGTGAGGTAGTGAACGGTGAACAAGATTTTTTGCGACAACCTCAAACTCAACGTTAAAAAACATTCGGTGGTACGCATTACAAGTCATAGATTTAATTGAGCATTTTTATTAGGCTTCTTAATTTATTATTTCTTATTATATCCTGTCCAAGGAGAAT